>OY821518.1:169169116-169219116 GCA_963682025.1 Cordilura impudica | reverse complement strand
TTTAATTTTTAGTCTTTAATTTTTAATTCTTAATTTTTAATTTTTGATTTTTAATTTTTAATTTTTAATTTTTTATTTTTTTTTTTTAATTTGTAATATTTAATTTTTATTTTTTATTTTTTAATTTTTAATTTTAAATTTTTAATTTATAATTTTTAATTTATAATTTATAATTTTTAATTTTTAATTTTTTTTTGTTTTTTAATTTTTAATTTTTAATTTTTAATTTTTAATTTTTAATTTTTAATTTTTAATTTTTAATTTTTAGTTTTTAGTTTTTAATTTTTAATTTTTAATTTTAAATTTTTAATTTTTAATTTTTAATTTTTAATTATTAGTTTTAAATTTTTAATTTTTAATTCTTAATTTTTAATTTTTAATTTTTAATTTTTAATTTTTAATTTTTAATTTTTAATTTTTAATTTTTATTTTAATTTTTAATTTTTAATTTTTAATTTTTAATTTTAAATTTTTAATTTTTAATTTTTAATTTTTAATTTTTAATTTTTAATTTTTAATTTTTAATTTTTAATTTTTAATTTTTAATTTTTAATTTTTAATTTTTAATTTTTAATTTTTAATTTTTAATTTTTAATTTTTAATTTTTAATTTTTAATTTTTAATTTTTAATTTTTAATTTTTAATTTTTAATTTTTAATTTTTAATTTTTAATTTTTAATTTTTAATTTTTAATCTTTAATTTTTAATTTTTAATTTTTAATTTTTAATTTTTAATTTTTAATTTTTAATTTTTGATTTTTGATTTTTAATTTTTATATTTTTTTTTTAATTTGTAATTTTTAATTTTTAGTCTTTAATTTTTAATTCTTAATTTTTGATTTTTGATTTTTAATTTTTAATTTTTAATTTTTTATTTTTTTTTTTTAATTTGTAATATTTAATTTTTATTTTTTATTTTTTAATTTTTAATTTTAAATTTTTAATTTATAATTTTTAATTTATAATTTATAATTTTTAATTTTTAATTTTTTTTTGTTTTTTAATTTTTAATTTTTAATTTTTAATTTTTAATTTTTAATTTTTAATTTTTAATTTTTAATTTTTAATTTTTAATTTTTAATTTTTAATTTTTAATTTTTAATTTTTAATTTTTAATTTTTAATTTTTAATTTTTAATTTTTAATTTTTAATTTTTAATTTTTAATTTTTAATTTTTAATTTTTAATTTTTAATTTTTAATTTTTAATTTTTAATTTTTAATTTTTAATTTTTAATTTTTAATTTTTAATTTTTAATTTTTAATTTTTAATTTTTAATTTTTAATTTTTAATTTTTAATTTTTAATTTTTAATTTTTAATTTTTAATTTTTAATTTTTAATTTTTAATTTTTAATTTTTAATTTTTAATTTTTAATTTTTAATTTTTAATTTTTAATTTTTAATTTTTAATTTTTAATTTTTAATTTTTAATTTTTAATTTTTAATTTTTAATTTTTAATTTTTAATTTTTAATTTTTAATTTTAAATTTTTAATTTTTAATTTTTAATTTTTAATTTTTAATTTTTAATTTTTAATTTTTAATTTTTAATTTTTAATTTTTAATTTTTAATTTTTAATTTTTAAATTTTAATTTTTAATTTTTAATTTTTAATTTTAAATTTTAAATTTTTAATTTTTAATTTTTAATTTTTAATTTTTAATTTTTAATTTTTAATTTTTAATTTTAAATTTGTAATTTTTAATTTTTAATTTTTAATTTTTAATTTTTAATTTTTAATTTTTAATTTTTAATTTTTAATTTTTAATTTTTAATTTTTAATTTTTAATTTTTAATTTTTAATTTTTAATTTTTAATTTTTAATTTTTAATTTTTAATTTTTAATTTTTAATTTTTAATTTTTAATTTTTAATTTTTAATTTTTAATTTTTAATTTTTAATTTTTAATTTTTAATTTTTAATTATTAATTTTTAATTTTTAGTTTTTAGTTTTTAATTTTTAATTTTTAATTTTTAGGTTTTAATTTTTAATTTTTAATTTTTAATTTTTAATTTTTAATTTTTAATTTTTAATTTTTAATTTTTAATTTTTAATTTTTAATTTTTAATTTTTAATTTTTAATTTTTAATTTTTAATTTTTAATTTTTAATTTTTAATTTTTAATTTTTAATTTTTAATTTTTAATTTTTAATTTTTAATTTTTAATTTTTAATTTTTAATTTTTAATTTTTAATTTTTAATTTTTAATTTTTTAATTTTTAATTTTTAATTTTTAATTTTGAATTTTGAATTTTGAATTTTTAATTTTTAATTTTTAATTTTTAATTTTTAATTTTTAATTTTAAATTTTTAATTTTTAATTCTTAATTTTTAATTTTTAATTTTTAGTTTTTAGTTTTTAGTTTTTAGTTTTTAATTTTTAATTTTGTATTTATATTTTTTAATTTTTAATTTTTAATTTTTAATTTTTAATTTTTAATTTTTAATTTTTAATTTTTAATTTTTAATTTTTAATTTTTAATTTTTAATTTTTAATTTTTAATTTTTAATTTTTAATTTTTAATTTTTAATTTTTAATTTTTAATTTTTAATTTTTAATTTTTAATTTTTAATTTTTAATTTTTAATTTTTAATTTTTAATTTTTAATTTTTAATTTTTAATTTTTAATTTTTAATTTTTAATTTTTAATTTTTAATTTTTAATTTTTAATTTTTAATTTTTAATTTTTAATTTTTAATTTTTAATTTTTAATTTTTAATTTTTAATTTTTAATTTTTAATTTTTAATTTTTAATTTTTAATTTTTAATTTTTAATTTTTAATTTTTAATTTTTAATTTTTAATTTTTAATTTTTAATTTTTAATTTTTAATTTTTAATTTTTAATTTTTAATTTTTAATTTTTAATTTTTAATTTTTAATTTTTAATTTTTAATTTTTAATTTTTAATTTTTAATTTTTAATTTTTAATTTTTAATTTTTAATTTTTAATTTTTAATTTTTAATTTTTAATTTTTAATTTTTAATTTTTAATTTTTAATTTTTAATTTTTAATTTTTAATTTTTAATTTTTAATTTTTAATTTTTAATTTTTAATTTTTAATTTTTAAATTTTAATTTTTAATTTTTAATTTTTAGTTTTCTAATTTTTAATTTTTAATTTTTAATTTTTATTTTTATTTTTTAATTTTTAATTTTTAATTTTTAATTATTTGTTTTTAATTTTTAATTTTTAATTTTTAATTTTTAATTTTTAATTTTTAATTTTTAATTTTTAATTTTTAATTTTTAATTTTTAATTTTTAATTTTTAATTTTTAATTTTTAATTTTTAATTTTTAATTTTTAATTTTTAATTTTTAATTTTTAATTTTTAATTTTTAATTTTTAATTTTTAATTTTTAATTTTTAATTTTTAATTTTTAATTTTTAATTTTTAATTTTTAATTTTTAATTTTTAATTTTTAATTTTTAATTTTTAATTTTTAATTTTTAATTTTTAATTTTTAATTTTTAATTTTTAATTTTTAATTTTTAATTTTAAATTTTTAATTTTTAATTTTTAATTTTTAATTTTTAATTTTTAATTTTTAATTTTTAATTTTTAATTTTTAATTTTTAATTTTTAATTTTTAATTTTTAATTTTTAATTTTTAATTTTTAATTTTTAATTTTTGATTTTTGATTTTTAATTTTTATATTTTTTTTTAATTTTTAATTTTTAATTTTTAGTTTTTAATTTTTAATTCTTAATTTTTAATTTTGAATTTTTGATTTTTAATTTTTAATTTTTAATTTTTAATTTTTAATTTTTAATTTTTTATTATTTTTTTTTTAATTTGTAATATTTAATTTTTATTTTTTATTTTTTAATTTTTAATTTTTAATCTTTAATTTTTAATTTTTAATTTTTAATTTTTAATTTTTAATTTTTAATTTTTAATTTTTAATTTTTATTTTTAATTTCTAATTTTTAATTTATAATTTTTAATTTATAATTTATAATTTATAATTTATAATTTTAAATTTTTTTTTGTTTTTTAATTTTTAATTTTTAATTTTTAATTTTTAATTTTTAATTTTGAATTTTTGATTTTTAATTTTTAATTTTTAATTTTTAATTTTTAATTTTTAATTTTTTATTATTTTTTTTTAATTTGTAATATTTAATTTTTATTTTTTATTTTTTAATTTTTAATTTTTAATTTTTATTTTTTAATTTTTAATTTTTAATTTTTAATTTTTAATTTTTAATTTTTAATTTTTAATTTTTAATTTTTAATTTTTAATTTTTAATTTTTAACTTTTAATTTTTAATTTTTAATTTTTAATTTTTAATTTTTAATTTTTAATTTTTAATTTTTAATTTTTAATTTTTAATTTTTAATTTTTAATTTTTAATTTTTAATTTTTAATTTTTAATTTTTAATTTTTAATTTTTAATTTTTAATTTTTAATTTTTAATTTTTAATTTTTAATTTTTAATTTTTAATTTTTAATTTTTAATTTTTAATTTTTAATTTTTAATTTTTAATTTTTAATTTTTAATTTTTAATTTTTAATTTTTAATTTTTAATTTTTAATTTTTAATTTTTAATTTTTAATTTTTAATTTTTAATTTTTAATTTTTAATTTTTAATTTTTAATTTTTAATTTTTAATTTTTAATTTTTAATTTTTAATTTTTAATTTTTAATTTTTAATTTTTAATTTTTAATTTTTAATTTTTAATTTTTAATTTTTAATTTTTAATTTTTAATTTTTAATTTTTAATTTTTAATTTTTAATTTTTAATTTTTAATTTTTAATTTTTAATTTTTAATTTTTAATTTTTAATTTTTAATTTTTAATTTTTAATTTTTAATTTTTAGTTTTTAGTTTTTAATTTTTAATTTTTAATTTTTAATTTTTAGGTTTTAATTTTTAATTTTTAATTTTTAATTTTTAATTTTTAATTTTTAATTTTTAATTTTTAATTTTTAATTTTTAATTTTTATTTTTAATTTCTAATTTTTAATTTTTAATTTTTAATTTTTAATTTTTAATTTTTAATTTTTAATTTTTAATTTTTAATTTTTAATTTTTAATTTTTAATTTTTAATTTTTAATTTTTAATTTTTAATTTTTAATTTTTAATTTTTAATTTTTAATTTTTAATTTTTAATTTTTAATTTTTAATTTTTAATTTTTAATTTTTAATTTTTAATTTTTAATTTTTAATTTTTAATTTTTAATTTTTAATTTTTAATTTTTAATTTTTAATTTTTAATTTTTAATTTTTAATTTTTAATTTTTAATTTTCAAATTTTTAATTTTTAATTTTTAATTTTTAATTTTTAGTTTTTAGTTTTTAATTTTGAATTTTTAATTTTTAGTTTTTAATTTTTAATTTTTAATTTTTAATTTTTAATTTTTAATTTTTAATTTTTAATTTTTAATTTTTAATTTTTAATTTTTAATTTTTAATTTTTAATTTTTAATTTTTAATTTTTAATTTTTAATTTTTAATTTTTAATTTTTAATTTTTAATTTTTAATTTTTAATTTTTAGTTTTTAGTTTTTAATTTTTAATTTTTAATTTTAATTTTTAATTTTTAATTTTTATTTTTTTTTTAATTTTTAATTTCTAATTTTTAATTTTTAATTTTTAATTTTTAATTTTTAATTTTTAATTTTTAATTTTTAATTTTTAATTTTTAATTTTTAATTTTTAATTTTTAATTTTTAATTTTTAATTTTTAATTTTTAATTTTTAATTTTTAATTTTTAATTTTTAATTTTTAATTTTTAATTTTTAATTTTTAATTTTTAATTTTTAATTTTTAATTTTTAATTTTTAATTTTTAATTTTGAATTTTTATTTTTTAATTTTTAATTTCTAATTTTTAATTTTTAATTTATTGAATCAATTGTGAATTGAAATGTTAAAATTTTAAGGAAAAAGAATATATTTTTTTTGAGCTGATTGAAACAATTTTTTTTTCTCGATGTGAAAAATTTTTTTTAAATAATTGTTCTAAATAGAATATTGAAATACCAAATTTTGATAAGAATTTTTTATAGACTTTTTTTGTTTGAATATGGGAAACTCGAAAACAAATTTAGTGAAGTAATCACAGCATCCGTGAAGTATTCGTTTTTATACCCTATACCACTATGTGGTCAGGGTATAATGACTTTGTGCTGATGTTTGTAACTACCAAAAATATTTAACCTAGACCCATATTTTATTGTACAGATCGACTCAGAATCACTTTCATAGTCAATTTATTGTTGTTCGTCTGTCCGTCCGTACGTGTGTCCATGTAAACCTTGTAATCAAACTACAGGTCGCAAATAGGAATATATTTGAATAAAATTTATTTTATAGGCTTCTGTCGACCATAGGATGAACGCTGTTGAAATTGGTGAAAATCGGTTAATGTTCAGACCTAGTCCCCATACAAATGACCCCTATGAGATTGACTTATTTTGCCATAATATCCAAATTATCATATCGATCTAGGTCCAATTGGGTTTGGACAATTCCTAATCATAGCCCCCATATGAAGCTGATTCCCGATCTTCACTTAAATCTATCGAAAAAAAAAACAAAAACATTGAACCGCACGGTGGACTATATTTTGAGAAAGTGGCCAAAAATCATTCTTTTTTATGTTCACCGATTTTAAAGTTGTTATTCATTTAAAAGTAAATACCAATGAACATCGGGACCCAAAAAATTGCGCTCTATTTGAACTATATCACAGCGAACAGGGTCTTCGAAAGTGGACTTTTTCAGTATTTTGCTAAAATCAAAAATTTCTTTGTAAATTTTAATTTTTAAATGACTGTAACTTTTTTGTTTTAACAGATTTTAAAATAAATTTTGTATAATTTTGTAAGTTCTAAGGTAATAATGTTAGAAACATAAAGTCACTGAGTCGTTAAGAAATTTAAAAAATCTCCTACTTAATAGAGCACTCTTCTCTAGTCCGAACCATCCCCTATACTCCTATACCCCATTGTATACCCGCCAGTTTCCGCCCGTTTACACCAGAACAATTTTTTTGACTCAAGGTCAGATATTTTGTGCAACATTTATGAATACAAAAGTTTTCCACTATGTGGTTAGGGTATAATGAGTTTGCCCTGATATTTGTAACTACCAAAAATATTGGACCTATACCCATCTTTTATTATACGGATCGACCCAAAATCACTTTCTGAGTCGATTTAACGATGTCCGTCCGTCTGTCTGTGTGTTATGAATACAAAAGTTGGTCGTACCGGCGTATTTTTTTTGCGTGAGTTAATTTGTTTTTTATCCTGACAGAAAAAGGAAACGGTAGAGTTCTTATATACTTATAAAAGAAAAGGGTTGAGACATTATGCGCTTAATTGTTGAATATTATTAATGGGTAAAATCTTTTTTATTTTGTAAAGCATTAAACGGAACTTGAGTTTTATAGTTTAAATACCTGACAAAATGGGGAAAAAAAATTTAAATAACAAACTATTGCGACACACCCTTTTAAGATATGAGCAGATATGCTTCACCTTTTAAAAGGGGTTAGGGTATGGGGTTTTTATGCTTCAAAAAGTGGTAATAACAGATAACTTGTATTTCACATAATTGCAAGAAAGGTTATATATAATAATGTTTCCAAAATAATTATTCATTACATTCTAAATGGGGAATGCAAGCAATTTAATGCCGAAAATTCTTCAGATGCTAATTTATTTTTGGTATCTTTCGTTCCATTGCGCGTAACAAAAATTTGTAGCGTCTTAGAGCCGTCAACTAGTAGAGCAACAGAAATTGATGTATGGAAAAGTGAAATTCCTTCTTCAACAAAGTATTGCAGACCAATCAAATTTGCATTCAAAAAGGAAACCAAAGATGTCATAACTGAAGAAGTTCAAAAAATAAAAGATCAAATTAAGGAACTTCAACCAGTAATATTTAAATTTGATGACCAAGACATTGAAGTACATTTTAAAATGTGTCTCACAATGATTGATGGAAAAGTTGCACAAGTTTTAACTGGAACAAAGTCAACGTCCAGCTGCATTATATGCCAAAAGACATCAAGTCAATTAAGCCAACCCCCACCAGAAGACGATAGTTTTAAGGAAGCCTACGAATTGGGCTTTGTTAGAATACTTTTTTTTGGAGAATATTCTTAAATTGGCTTATGATTTGGAATTTGGTCCGTTAGGCGTAACAGTGAGAAAAAACAAATTAAATGAAGAAAACAGAAAGCAGAAAAAGAAACAAATTCAAGAAAAGTATCTACAGCTAGGCCTCATGATCAACCAACCAAATCAAGTAGAAGGAAACTCAAATGATGGAAATACTGCAAGATTTTTTTCCGATCTAGAAACTGCAGCATCTATCACAGGTGTAGATCATGAATTAATAAGACGAAAGATAAATGCAGAAAGAGAAATGCAAAAAAATATGTAGAGTACGCCAATAAAACAGCTATACTTTATAACGAAAAATATTCTTAGAGATATATGCCATCCACAGTTCATAAAATTTTGTACCATGGGGAACAATAGGAAATCTATCTGAAGAAGGGCAAGAAAAAAGGAACAAAGGAACAAAAATGGAAAACTGTCTGTATTGAATTAGACAAAGAAGCTAAACAACTTCTAGAAGATGAGAATCAAGGCTTGTTTAGGGGCGAACTCTTAATAATTAATTAATAATTTTTTATAAAATAATATTTTATTTAAGGAAATTCAAATAGCATTCACAGTATGTTAATTTTTTGCAATATGTTTAAAATTTTGTGTTGAACATTTAATTTCTATAATTTGTTTAGAATTTTTATATGTTTTATAATTTTTTGTCCTGTACAATAAATGTTTTTAATTAACGTATTTTCCTATGATTTTAATTCGCAATGAATGTCTAAAATGTTAAATTATTTTTTCAAGGTTTTATAATTTATAATAAATGTCACTGTTCTGTATTTTTTGTGTAGTTGCCACTAGTTAATGTTCAACTCTTCTTTTTGTTTTTTCAAAGGTTTTTTGCTTGTGTTGATGATTACTTGTTTTTTGGTTGAGAGTTGAAACTGGAAAGATTTACATTAAAATATGAGTGACATTTATAAACTAATAAATAAGATAAAGTAAAGAGAGAGCAAATTATCAGTGATGGGTCAAAACATTGACGGCAAATTTGAATGAGGTTAGGGCATCTCTGAACATTCTCCACCCTCATAAGGTGGTGGATTACCATACATTTCTTGCGGGTGCAGAAACCATATAACCCAAAGCAGTTTTTTAGTACAATCATTGAGACGATGTAATCTGTGCATTAACTCTTCGCGACAACGGTCTTGTATCGCTGATAGTCGTTAATGTGTAGAAATTTCGGACAGCTTCTTTGAGTGTGGTCAGAATCACAAATGCCACATGAAAAATGCCACTCTGGTCCTCTATCAGGATTTTTGGTTGTCATGTCTGGAATTATACGAAAAAAAATTATTAGAATTTGAGTAGGTAATAAATGAGATGGTGGATTCAAATTAATAAGACGATTTTTGTGACGGGTCGTATGCAGGTCCCATTAGCAGTTCGTAGGCTTTGAATTTGGTGACCGTAAACTTGTCTTTTTTTTTTTTATCTTTGTGTGCTTCCAATTATATCTGCGATGTAGCTCGGCGAAATATGCAGTTTTCCGTCTTTGACAAAATGAATGGTAAATGATTCTAAGGCGCTTCCAGCGACTGGCAAGGTTCAGGTTTTCATTTGATAAAGAAAGTGTCCTCGCTAGCAGGGCTTAAGGTTCTAGAATTGAGGCAAGATTCGATTCGGGTCAAAATTGTAGACAATTCTTCAAATGTGAATTTCATGTTTGGAATTATTTTTCGTAAAAGGGTTTTGAATGATTTTACGCCTGCCTCCCAGAGTCCGCGCATATGTGAGACACCAGGAGGTATAAATTTCCATTTGATGTTTTGATGACTGTAGAGATGAATCAGTTGATTTTGAAGTATCTTGTTGAATTCAATTCTATCCTCTTTGAGAAGTTCTGCAGCTCCCATGAAATTTGTTCCATTGTTTCTAACGAATGTAAAACATACGCGATAACTCTATATGCGCGAGATGGTGATGAAAAGCGATTTAGAAGGTCGACAGGACGACTTACGAAAAAATGAGGGTCTGCAAGTTTTAATTTAGCAGTTTCACTTAAGTGATGTAAATCCAACATTTGTGGCGGTGAATTAGAAGGAAGGGTCTTTAGGACTGGCGCAAACACTTCTAATTTAAAACTAGGGTCCGTCCGAGAGCAAAGATTGAATAAACAATCTTTTGTAGACGTTTCTGATGTTGTTTGATTTAAACTTGTGACGTGAACTAAATGCGGCTTAGTTGTCAGTTTTAATCGTTTTTTTAGCTTGTCCGATATGAATGTTGATTGAGATCCAGGGTCGATGATAGCTCTTGCCTCGAATCTCTGTCCTTTTGTTTCGATTTGGACTATGGCAGTGAACAGCAAAGTTTCTCGATCCAGTGGGCTTGATAAGGATGTATGTTGGATGCTCGTGCTGCGGCGCTCGTACTGCGTCGTTAATCTTGTTGATTCTGAAGCAAATGGGAAGATCGGGACTCAGTTGCGTTGTTACAATGTGTTATGTTTTTGTTTACATAACCTGCAGCTATATTTACTGGTATATTCCTTGACACTGTGATCGACAGAGAGACAATTAAATTTGTGACTTTTACTATATGAATTCGGTCATTAACATTTTTTTCTAAAAATTTGGGGCAAGATCGAAGGTAATGTGACTCTTTATAATGTTGACATGTTAGAGGCTTAGAGGCAAAATATTTTTGGGTCGGTTTTCAGATTGTGATAAATTTGTTTGAAAGGAGTGGACACGTTTTCCTCTGCGAGTATATTTGAAATTTTCTGTTTTAGGCTGACTAAATTTATCCTTTGAAGATTTTATATTTCTTACTGATTCTAAAGTTTTAAACTTATGGGTGAAAAATTTGTCGAATTCATTCCACCTTGGAACTTCTGCGCAATCTTCGCGAGAATTTTCAAATTCTTGCACGAGTGATCTGGGAAGCTTTTGTGAACAAATAAAAATTACAAATGATTCCCATGTTGTGCTAATGCCTAATGTGTCTAGAGACTGCCGTGAATCATTTATTGTCTTTTGTAATTTTTTAATTGAAGCACCAGAATCGATAGAGGCGTGTGGTAAATCCAAAAAATTTTGTGTTGTTCGTTTACCTGCATGTATTTATTTTCGTAGCGGTCCACCAAATTTTTCCAGGCAAGAATAAAGGGACGTGAGAAATTATATCCCTGGCTTCGCTTCCTGTTTTTTTTGTTTTAAATGGAACAGTTTTTCGACATTGCTAACCCGGGAATTATTTATGTATATAGCTGTAAAGAGATATAATTATAATTAATAAACTCCATAACAATGTCACTGTCGCAGGGTGGTAACCTTACAAATGAAGCTTCATTTTCCAGGGTCGAATATGATTGGCGTTCTGGGTTTTCCGTAGTGGGTACTGTATAAGCCAGAATTTCAGCATTTATTGAGGACAGACAATTTTTATATACAGTTAGGGTCTTACGATATCGTTCCTGTAATTTTGTTTTATCAATGGGTTTATCTTTGTCATCTTGTAATGTCTACACTCCTCAAATGATCGCTTGACTTGTGTCCAAAGCGATTCCAATTCCACAAGAAGAATTTCCAACGCATGGCAATTGTTCTCGATTTGAGCTTCAGCTTGTAAACTTTCGAAATCGAATAAATCATTTGTGCAATTGACGAATTTATTTATTGCCATTTTGTAAAAATTTTTATTTAATATTTGTTAATTAGTTTTCAAAAAAGATTTAGTTAAAATTTGCCTGCTAGCGATAAAAATAGAGCCGTAAATATTTGAGTTAAAATTTTGTAGCATTAATTTTCCAAAAAATAGTTCGTGATTATTAGACCTCGGATTTTGTATATTTGCATATTTTTTAAGGATTAAGATAGGTAAGTTCTGATTACATCAAGGTTCGTTTCATTGAAAATAGAGTTGAAAACGATATGCATATTTAATGTTTTTTTTGCATATTTGCATATTATGCATATGCATAATATATGCCAAAATATGCAAAATATGTATAATATGTGCAAGCTAAGCAAAAAATATGCAAAGTATGCAAAACATATGCAATGTATGCAAAAAATATGCAAAATATGCAAAAAAATTTCTTTGTTAAACAAGTCAAAAAGTAATATAACAGCGATTCAGAAATTTTGTTAATTATTGACATTATTAAATTAGAACAAATGACACTTAATAATACGATATTTTAAAAATTATTCAATATAATTGGTACTACAAAACTCAATCATAATTTTCTCTAAATTATTAATTGAGAGGCTTTGACGTTTCTCTCCAAAAACCATTTTGTAAGCGGAAAAACATCTCTCAGCGTCACAGGAAGTAATTGGAGCAAATTTATATTTAATGATATTTTCATTTGTGACGGGTTCAAGTCCAGACCAATCTTCAACATTGAGATTTAAAATATTATTTATTTTTGAAATTATTTGAAAATCTGTATTTCTTTTCAAAAGGGCTTCAAATTTATCTTTTAAATGCATTCCAAAATCACCTTATGGTATGAACAATATTTTCAGCTTCTTTAAATAAATTCATAGACTTTGCTAATGGTAGACCCCTCGCTTCCAAGGAAGTTATGATTGCGGCAACTCTCTCGAAATTCGATTTTATATATATAAAATTAGTTCTTTTGCCAGCTTTATAGATTTAGCATCTTCTGGGTTCAGTGTTTCAAGAACCAAATGCAAATTTAAAATTTGTTTCTTTACTAAACTAAAGTAAATGACAATTTCCAAAAATAATGGGTTATCGGGTGTTCCATTATTTTGCAGGAGAGCCAACATGTTACTTGTTGATAAAAATTATCTTACCTCTGTTATTCCCTCCATATTATCTGCATAAAATGATGCCGCCGTCAACCATGTATGGTTATGATCGCTTCTGGTGGTAACACCTTATTTAGCACTTGCATGTAGCTTTGTACTCTGAGTGGAGCTTTTACGAAAATTTTTTTCACACAGGATATGAACGAGTTAGCGACAGGAAACGATGTTCTTACTTTTTCAGTTATTATATTTATACCTTGTGCCAAACAAGTTATGTGTATGAGATTCGGATAAAAAACTTAAATTTTTACCAGCTCGAGAAACAGTTGCATTATTTACTTCTTCCAACTGTTTACACGACAATAAAAATGAGCATGAAGATTCATTTTCACTCAATGTTCCTACAATCAAATTCGCGACATATCGCCCTTGCTTGTCCGTTGTTTTGTCCACTGATATCCAAACGCTTTCGTCTTTGATACTCTCACGAATTTTTTGGATTGATTGTTGGTAGCATTTATCCAAGTAGGTCTTTCTGAAAGTACTTCATTCTGGAATTAGTTGCCCTGTCTATTTTTTAAAAAAATTATGTAGCATTGCTAAGCACATTCCATGGTATATTTCGCATTTTCTTCGTTGTTGTTATTGGATGCTTTCGACCTTCCGTGAAGTGAAGTAGCAATATGTTGCTGCAATTGAAATTTTTTCGCAAGGAATATAATATATTAAAAAAATTACAACGTACCCTTAATTTAACAATCAGGCTTACTTGAAATTTGTACAAAATTTGAAAATTGGTTTGCATCAGTCTGAATATTTAAATTTCACCTTTCTGTACAAATTTTGCACAAGTTGTACAAATTATGTTGTTTCCATCAATTTTAAAGCACTTTCGGGAAGGCTGTTAAGGCATTTTCCTACCAAGTTTTTCTTAAATTTGTTGATTTTTGATACACTTCATTAAACTTAAACTTATTTATGTGATGATTTTGCGACTCATCGATTTGAAGGTAGATGGTAATAATGTATTATCTAAATACAAAGTGTGGTACCAATCTGGTGCAAAATAAAAAATATGCCTAATTCCGAGGTCTAGTGATTATAATAGTTGTGAAACAGCAAAAATAACCAATTGTTTAGGGTCTGTTGATATATAAAAATTACACAAGTCGATAAAACCAGGTATTACTGTCGTGTTTGTTGGCTCTGTGTACAAGTTAACAAACAAAACATTTTGTTTAGTTAATTCTGAATACTCCCTCCCATTTCTTTTTTATTTTCTTCTGTTTGCTGTGTTCGCTTTGCTTATCAATTTGTTTGGGTTCAATAAATTGATTTGTGGCTAAATTGCATTGTGTGTCGCAACAATAAAATATTTTTATCAGAGACCAATCGATAATATGATTTGTAAGCGAGGGAATAATGTAGACTACAATTGTTGCGTCTCATATTACACTATGTGTCGCAACGGTACTTTGTTCTTTCGCTTGATAAATTAGGTTGTCCATACAAACAATAAATTATTTATTTTAACAGAAAAGACCCAAAAATTGTCAAGTGGGCAATTAATTATTTATTTTGTTGTTTAACAGAAAAGACCCAAAAATTGTCAAGTGGGCAATACTATTTAATTTTAAGTACTAAATTAAGAAATACCCAAATTTGAAATGGGCAGCAATATTGTAAACACTAGTTTTTAGTTTTAAATAGAAAAGAAATGAAAAATAAAGTTCAGTTGATATTGAACACAACAGAAAAAGGTTGTTTTTATTTTAAATATAAAAAGAAATAACTGGCGCCCAACAAAAAACCCACATATCCTTAGAAGCCCTAAAGTAGTGCAAAGGATTATAGTGGTAAAAGTTAAAATAAGTGCAATTAGTCAGCCCTAAAGTAGCGCAAAATTAAAACTAAAAAGTGCATTTAATATAAAAAAAGAAGCCCTAAAGTAGTGCAAAACTGAAAAGAAGCCCTAAAGTAGTGCAAAACTAAAAAAGTGCATTTAATAAGCCCTAAGGTAGTGCAAAACTAAAAAAGTGCATTTAATAGTGCAAATCTAAAAGCTAAAAAGTGCAATTAGTTTTAAAAAGCCCTAAAGAAGTGCATTAAGGCTCCAAAATAAAAACTCCCATAAATATTTTCTAAAAAAGAAAAAAAGGAAAAAACTTTTTTAAAATTAAAAAATTCTAATGCTAAAAGAACTCCAATAAAAAAATAATAACATTTAACCCAAGAAATTTTTAAATTAAATATACAAAATACAAAAATTATTGAATCAAACTATAATTATTTAATCAAACTTAAAAACAATAAATATTTTTAAAATTTAAATCTAATAAAACAAAAAACAAAAAAAAAACCCTAATAAAAACATTAACCTAAGAGACAAAAATTATAAACTCAACTTAAAAGGAGAAAGAAAACAAGACAGTCACCAGGCAACGATTTTGCCTGAGCAGCAAAGAAGCACCAACATCAAATTAAAAACACCGACATCAAATTAAATATATCAACATAAAATTCAACATCAGACCAGAACCCTTGGACGTAGACCGCTCAATGCAATCCAGAGCAGTCAACTACATGAATAGACCACGACCAAATACCGATTTCTCAGGGAAAAGACCCCCTGATAATACATACCAACAACCTCAAAAATTCCAAAGAAACTTCCATATAAATGCTGGTGACTGGGAAACAGACAATCAAGGTAATAACTCTTGCAACGAAGACGACTTCGAAGCCTATAACAACCATTTACTGGCTAGTGGCACAGACGAAGACCTCCAGGACATGCAAGACTACCTTGACGGTCAAGGCGGAGAACATGTCCACGAAATCCTTAATGAAGATCAACAATTCGCTGACATTTATTTTTTAGATTAGCGAATTCGTCTTTTTCGTATTTCGAGGCTAAGACGAGCTCCGGAGAAATACTCAAAATACTTGTCGACACTGGGTCGAACAAAAATTACGTACAAACATCTTTGATAAAAAAATCAATACCCAATGACATCAACTTCTATGCTAACTCCATTGGAGGCAAAACCCCGGTAACACACCACACTTTTGTTAAACTTTTTGGATCGGACATTAAATTTTTCTCACTGCCTTCATTAAAATCATTCCACGCAATATTAGGTAACGATAGCCTCAAAGAATTAGCAGCTATTACTCACGCAGCAGGAAGTTACTTGATTATTAAAGGTCATATCAAAATAAATTTAAAACAGAAGGTTTCTCAATCAGTCAATTCTATAAATATTAGAACAGAACACATGACAGCCGAACAAGAAAACAAAATTGAAGAAATTATAGGAAAATATCCCAACTTATCCTCAGAACCAAATGAGATCTACACAACTTCAGTAGAAGGCGAAATTTGAACCACCACCGACAACCCCGTATATTCTAGATGTTACCCATACCCTATGCATCTGAAGGACGAAGTGGAAATCCAAATTAAAGAATTGTTGGACCAGGGTATTAGAAGGCCCTCAAAATCACCTTATAATTCGCCGGTATGGGTGGTCCCAAAAAAACTAGACGCTTCAGGTAAAAAGAAATACCGAATAGTTATCGACTATAGAAAATTAAATGCGGTCACAATCGCCGACCGACACCCCATCCCGGAAATTATTGAGGTGCTCTCTCAGTTGGGTGAAAATAAATATTTCTCCGTTTTGGATTTGAAGAGTGGATTTCACCAAATTTCCTTGAATGAAAGGGACATAGAAAAAACCGCGTTCTCGATCAACAACGGCAAATACGAATTTACTAGACTTCCGTTCGGATTGAGAAATGCACCATCGATATTTCAAAGAGCCCTCGACGACATATTGCGTGAGCACATCGGAAAAATCTGCTACATTTATATAGACGATATTATTATATTCGGCAAGGACGAGAAATCCCACCTAGAAAATATCGAACAAGTATTCCACACCTTGGAGATGGCTAACATGAATGTCCAGCTCAACAAATGCGAGTTTCTAAAGTCGGAAGTCGAATTCCTAGGGTTCGTGATATCCACAACAGGAATACAGGCTAACCCAAAAAAAGTAGAAGCAATCAACAATTTCCCGATACCAAGGACGCTTAAAGACCTTAGGTCCTTCCTTGGTATGGCAGGCTTCTATCGCCGTTTTATTAAGGATTATGCCAAACTGGCAAAACCTTTAACGGCTCTTTTGAGAGGGGAAGAGGGACGAATGTCCAAGAATGTTTAAAAAAAATAAACATTACACTAGATGACAACGCCATAGAAGCACTGAATAAAATCAAAAGAACATTAACATCAGCGGATGTTATGTTATCTTACCCTAACTTTGAAAAAGAATTCCGACTGACAACAGACGCATACAACTATGCGATCGGAGCTGTGCTGGAACAGGATGGTAGACCCGTGACATTTATCTCAAGAACTCTCAGTAAAACCGAGGAACACTACGCTACAAACGAAAAGGAAATGTTAGCAATTGTTTGGGCCCTTAAAAGCTTAAGGAACTACCTCTATGGAGCGACGAAAATAAAGATTTTTACGGATCATCAACCACTGACGCTTGCTCTGAGCAACGGAAATACTAACAGCAAACTCAGGCGATGGAAAGCAATATTAGAGGAGTATAATTACGAACTATTATACAAACCTGGCAACACCAATGCTGTAGCAGACGCACTCTCTAGACCTCCACAGGAAATATTCGAGATTACCTCAACAAACGCTACACAGCACAGTAACCAGAGCTTACCTCGAAATCTCATCCAATATACAATTGCTCCCATAAACGCATTCAAAAACCAACTCATCATAGAACCGAGCGAAACCCAGTCATATGAATTCCAAATTGTGTTTCCAACGTATCATAGACATGTCATATTGGAACCAAATCTTTCCGAGAATATATTGAAGGAAATCTTTACTAAATATTTGAATCCTTCGGTAACAAACTGCGTGAAAACAACCAACGAAATATTGGGAAAAGCTCAGGAAATATATTCTTCTAACTTTCACAAATATAAATTCCTCTACACAAGAAACATGGTAACCGATATCCTTAGTGAGTCGGATCAAGAGATAGAAATCATAAATGAACACAATAGAGCTCATAGAGGTGCCAGTGAAAATAAAGCTCAACTTCTTGAGAGATGCTATTTCCCACAAATGACCGCGAAAATAAAGAAAATAGTGGCATCATGTAAGGTCTGTAAAGAGAATAAATACGAGAGACACCCCAATAATATTTATCTACAAGAGACCCCTATCCCACAGTATCCTGGCCAAATAATACACATCGATATCTATATCACGGAAGGTACTTCTATCCTGACGGCAATCGATAAGTTGACGAAATATGTCCAGACGCGGATACTTAAATCAAGAGCGACGGAAGATATTAAACAACCACTAAGAGAAACACTTTTAAACTTCGGTATGCCAGAAATGGTTGTGATGGATAACGAGAAATCCTTTGCTTCTAAAGCTGTTACATTTATGCTGAAAAATCAATTTAACGTGAAGGTTTTCCGAATCCCACCATACGCCAGCACGGTTAACGGACAAATAGAAAGGTTCCACTCCACTCTTTCCGAGATTATGAGATGTATCAAATCAAAGGGAGCTCATGGTAACTTATCCGAACTCTTGTATAAATCTACTTACGAATATAACAACACTGTTCATTCAACCTTGGGAAGAAAACTATATGATGCATTTTTTTGTAAAAGGTCATCGAGCGATCCTATCGAACGGGAAAGAGATATGATTAAAATGATAGAGGACTTCAAGAATCGACAATTATCCGATCTGAAGTATCATAATCACCGTAGGGAAGAACCGAAGAGTTACAAGGAGGGGGAAGTGATTTTCGTCAAACAAAGTAAAAGGTTAGGGACTAAACTGAGCAAGAATTATAAGCAGGAGATAGTTAAGGAAAACAGACACACCACTATTCTGAAAAATACCGGAACAGTGGTTCACAAAAACAACATCCGTAAATGAAAGAATTTCTGCCTTGCTTTCACTTTTGTTTTTTCTTTTTTTATTTTTTTTTTTAGTGCAATCTTGTTGCCCTTTGTCCAGAACGAGGTAAAGATTTTAGACCACACTAGTTCACGAATTGTGGCGATTGACACAGGTATAGCAAAACTCCAAATGGGGTCTGTAAGATTGATACATGAGATAGAATTAGACAATTACCAGAGGTTTATCGACGACACAAAAGCGACAGTAAATGCGAAGATAAGTACATCCCATCCTTTACATCCTTTCCTCGATCATGAGTTATCCCAATTGCAAAACAAACTAGATCAGCTGAAACCTAGATCAAAAAGCTCTCAACTTCATACGTTCGGCATGGAAATGGATAGCAGGAAGCCCCGACCATGACGACTTCGAAATACTAACACAAAAGACAAATAAGGTATTAAAAAACAACAATAAACAGGTAATAATCAATAAACTATCATTAGACAAAATCAACGAGTTGACATCCAAGATGAAATTTGGACGTTACCGAATTAAAATACAAATTGGAAATAGTAAAAGAAGAGATAATAAATTTACAATACGCCATCCACTGGGCAAAAGTGGGTGTTATTAACTCGTTTATTCTGGCTCATGATGAAATAGAAACCGTAAAGAAACTATATGAAAATAACAAAATTCCATACCTTAATATGGAAGAAATATTAGAGTTTAGTGAGGTAAAAATTGCTTCTAGCGACAATTCCCTGATCTATATTGTTAGTGTACCCACAACCCACAATGTTTCATGTACCAAATTACTTATAAGGCCTATAAAGATTAATAGGGTTGTAACTGGGATTGTGTTTGACGAAATATTGGTTTGTGATAAAAAGGTGTTTGGATTAAAAAACAATTGTAGGAACTACAACAAGTTGACCATATGCATAGACGAAGATATCGAGGATATCAGTGAATCTGAATGCCTCCCCAATTTAATACACAGTAAACCCTCTAATTGTACATTGACAAGTAACTTCCATATACCCACAATACAGGAAATATTTCCTGGAACGCTTTTACTGAATCAATTTAGTGGGACGATTCTGATAAGCCAAGAACCATATGATTTAAATGGCACTTTCATCATTAAATTCCATAATGAAACCATATCAATCGGTGATAAAACTTTTTCATATTCTGAAATTAATTTTTCTAACGTTCTCCCAGCAGTGGTACAACCAATCATAGGGAATCCACACGTGGAAGAAATTCTCACGCTGGAACTAATTAAGGAGATGCATGCAAACAATACAGAGGCAATAGAGCTTCTAAATATGGAAAGCAAAATAGGTGATGCCATTAACTACATTTTAGCGGTTCTCATAACCGGCATAATACTGTCCGTCTGTTTGAAAAAACTGTGTAATAGAAATGAATTTAAGCGGTCGGAAATTATTAATATCAATACTCCACTACCACCGCAGAATATTACCTTGAATGGAAACGAGCCGAGAGAATACCCTGTGTCGAGGATCTCTCAAATACCTTTCTTTTGATTGAGGACAATCAAAATTTATCGGGGAAGAGTTAACAAACAAAGCATTTTGTTTAGTTAATTCTGAATACTCCCTCCCATTTCTTTTTTATTTTCTTCTGTTTGCTGTGTTCGCTTTGCTTATCAATTTGTTTGGGTTCAATAAATTTATTTGTGGCTAAATTGCATTGTGTGTCGCAACAGTAAAATATTTTTATCAGAAACCAATCGATAATATGATTTGTAAGCGAGGGAATAATGTAGACTATAATTGTTGCGTCTCATATTACACTATGTGTCGCAACGGTACTTTGTTCTTTCGCTTGATAAATTAGGTTGTCCATACAAACAATAAATTATTAATTTTGTTATTTTAACAGAAAAGACCCAAAAATTGTCAAGTGGGCAATAAATTATTTATTTTGTTGTTTTAACAGAAAAGACCCAAAAATTGTCAAGTGGGCAATACTATTTAATTTTAAGTATTAAAATTAAGAAAGACCCAAAATTGAAATTGGCAGCAATATTGTAAAAACTAGTTTTTAGTTTTAAATAGAAAAGAAATGAAAAATAAAGTTCAGTTGATATTGAACACTCAACAGAAAAACGTTGTTTTTATTTTAAATATAAAAAGAAATAACTTACACAAGTAATACAAGATGTACACACAAACAAGAATAGAGAGTGAAGTCCCTGCTTTGAGTCGATGTTTTTGTATGTCTGTTTGTGCGTGGTGATTTGTTCTTCTCACTGTATTAATTTTTTCTCAGCTACTTGTTTGGGTTGTTTCTTACGTGTGTGGTTTTTTTCTGTTGGTTGTTGTTTGTCTGCAGCACCGTTGATGATGATGATGTTATTGAAGTGCGCTAATTTTGTAAAGATGATGATGATGATGGGGTACGTTAGTTTTTCTAAATTCTTTTATATTTACGTTTTCACCTTAATTTTGTTTCAAGGTTATATATATTTTTTTGTTAAAGTTTTTTTTGGACTTCACAAATTTTGGGGTCGAAGTCTTAAATAGTTACACTTTCAATTATTTTTTGTATTTTTTATAAAATAATATTTTATTTAAGGGAAATTCAAATAGCATTCACAATCTGTTAATTTTTTGCAATATATTTAAAATTTTGTGTTGAACATTTAATTTCTATAATTTGTTTAGAATTTTTATATGTTTTATAACTTTTTTCCTATTCAATAAATATTTTTACTATTAACTTATTTTCCAATGATTTTAATTCACAATGAATGTCTAAAATGTTAATTTATTTTTTATAATTTATGATGTCACAGTTCTGTATTTTTTGGCTAGTTGCCACTAGTTAATGTTCACTGTTCTTTTTGTTTTTTCATGGGTTTTTGCTTGTGTTGATGATTACCTGTTTTTTGGTTGAGAGTTGAAACTGGATTGATTTACATTAAAATATGTGTGACATTCATAAACTAATAAATAATAAATAATAAATAATAAATAATAAATAATAAATAATAAATAATAAATAATAAATAATAAATAATAAATAATAAATAATAAATAATAAATAATAAATAATAAATAATAAATAATAAATAATAAATAATAAATAATAAATAATAAATAATAAATAATAAATAAATAAATAATAAATAATAAATAATAAATAATAAATAATAAATAATAAATAATAAATAATAAATAATAAATAATAAATAATAAATAATAAATAATAAATAATAAATAATAAATAATAAATAATAAATAATAAATAATAAATAATAAATAATAAATAATAAATAATAAATAATAAATAATAAATAATAAATAATAAATAATAAATAATAAATAATAAATAATAAATAATAAATAATAAATAATAAATAATAAATAATAAATAATAAATAATAAATAATAAATAATAAATAATAAATAATAAATAATAAATAATAAATAATAAATAATAAATAATAAATAATAAATAATAAATAATAAATAATAAATAATAAATAATAAATAATAAATAAATAAATAATAAATAATAAATAATAAATAATAAATAATAAATAATAAATAATAATAATAAATAATAAATAATAAATAATAAATAATAAATAATAAATAATAAATAATAAATAATAAATAATAAATAATAAATAATAAATAATAAATAATAAATAATAAATAATAAATAATAAATAATAAATAATAAATAATAAATAATAAATAATAAATAATAAATAATAAATAATAAATAATAAATAATAAATAATAAATAATAAATAATAAATAATAAATAATAAATAATAAATAATAAATAATAAATAATAAATAATAAATAATAAATAATAAATAATAAATAATAAATAATAAATAATAAATAATAAATAATAAATAATAAATAATAAATAATAAATAATAAATATTAATTAATAAATAATAAATAATAATTAATAAATAATAAATAATAAATAATAAATAATAAATAATAAATAATAAATAATAAATAATAAATAAAAATAATAAATAATAAATAATAAATAATAAATAATAAATAATAAATAATAAATAATAAATAATAAATAATAAATAATAAATAATAAATAATAAATAATAAATAATAAATAATAAATAATAAATAATAAATAATAAATAATAAATAATAAATAATAAATAATAAATAATAAATAATAAATAATAAATAATAAATAATAAATAATAAAATAATAAATAATAAATAATAAATAATAAATAATAAATAATAAATAATAAATAATAAATAATAAATAAATAAATAATAAATAATAAATAATAAATAATAAATAATAAATAATAAATAATAAATAATAAATAAATAAATAATAAATAATAAATAATAAATAATAAATAATAAATAATAAATAATAAATAATAAATAATAAATAATAAATAATAAATAATAAATAATAAATAATAAATAATAAATAATAAATAATAAATAATAAATAATAAATAATAAATAATAAATAATAAATAATAAATAATAAATAATAAATAATAAATAATAAATAATAAATAATAAATAATAAATAATAAATAATAAATAATAAATAATAAATAATAAATAATAAATAATAAATAATAAATAATAAATAATAAATAATAAATAATAAATAATAAATAATAAATAATAAATAATAAATAATAAATAATAAATAATAAATAATAAATAATAAATAATAAATAATAAATAATAAATAATAAATAATAAATAATAAATAATAAATAATAAATAATAAATAATAAATAATAAATAATAAATAATAAATAATAAATAATAAATAATAAATAATAAATAATAAATAATAAATAATAAATAATAAATAATAAATAATAAATAATAAATAAATAAATAATAAATAATAAATAATAAATAATAAATAATAAATAATAAATAATAAATAATAAATAATAAATAATAAATAATAAATAATAAATAAATAAATAAATAATAAATAATAAATAATAAATAATAAATAATAAATAATAAATAATAAATAATAAATAATAAATAATAAATAATAAATAATAAATAATAAATAATAAATAATAAATAATAAATAATAAATAATAAATAATAAATAATAAATAATAAATAAATATAATAATAAATAATAAATAATAAATAATAAATAATAAATAATAAATAATAAATAATAAATAATAAATAATAAATAATAAATAATAAATAATAAATAATAAATAATAAATAATAAATAATAAATAATAAATAATAAATAATAAATAATAAATAATAAATAATAAATAATAAATAATAATAATAAATAATAAATAATAAATAATAAATAATAATAATAAATAATAAATAATAAATAATAAATAATAAATAATAAATAATAAATAATAAATAATAAATAATAAATAATAAATAATAAATAATAAATAATAAATAATAAATAATAAATAATAAATAATAAATAATAAATAATAAATAATAAATAATAAATAATAAATAATAAATAATAAATAATAAATAATAAATAATAAATAATAAATAATAAATAATAAATATAAATAATAAATAATAAATAATAAATAATAAATAATAAATAATAAATAATAAATAATAAATAATAAATAATAAATAATAAATAATAAATAATAAATAATAAATAATAAATAATAAATAATAAATAATAAATAATAAATAATAAATAATAAATAATAAATAATAAATAATAAATAATAAATAATAAATAATAAATAATAAATAATAAATAATAAATAATAAATAATAAATAATAAATAATAAATAATAAATAATAAATAATAAATAATAAATAATAAATAATAAATAATAAATAATAAATAATAAATAATAAATAATAAATAATAAATAATAAATAATAAATAATAAATAATAAATAATAAATAATAAATAATAATAATAAATAATAAATAATAAATAATAAATAATAAATAATAAATAATAAATAATAAATAATAAATAATAAATAATAAATAATAAATAATAAATAATAAATAATAAATAATAAATAATAAATAATAAATAATAAATAATAAATAATAAATAATAAATAATAAATAATAAATAATAAATAATAAATAATAAATAATAAATAATAAATAATAAATAATAAATAATAAATAATAAATAATAAATAATAAATAATAAATAATAAATAATAAATAATAAATAATAAATAATAAATAATAATAATAAATAATAAATAATAAATAATAAATAATAAATAATAAATAATAAATAATAAATAATAAATAATAAATAATAAATAATAAATAATAAATAATAAATAATAAATAATAAATAATAAATAATAAATAATAAATAATAAATAATAAATAATAAATAATAAATAATAAATAATAAATAATAAATAATAAATAATAAATAATAAATAATAAATAATAAATAATAAATAATAAATAATAAATAATAAATAATAAATAATAAATAATAAATAATAAATAATAAATAATAAATAATAAATAATAAATAATAAATAATAAATAATAAATAATAAATAATAAATAATAAATAATAAATAATAAATAATAAATAATAAATAATAATAATAAATAATAAATAATAAATAATAAATAATAAATAATAAATAATAAATAATAAATAATAAATAATAAATAATAAATAATAAATAATAAATAATAAATAATAAATAATAAATAATAAATAATAAATAATAAATAATAAATAATAAATAATAAATAATAAATAATAAATAATAAATAATAAATAATAAATAATAAATAATAAATAATAAATAATAAATAATAAATAATAAATAATAAATAATAAATAATAAATAATAAATAATAAATAATAAATAATAAATAATAAATAATAAATAATAAATAATAAATAATAAATAATAAATAATAAATAATAAATAATAAATAATAAATAATAAATAATAAATAATAAATAATAAATAATAAATAATAAATAATAAATAATAAATAATAAATAATAAATAATAAATAATAAATAATAAATAATAAATAATAAATAATAAATAATAAATAATAAATAATAAATAATAAATAATAAATAATAAATAATAAATAATAAATAATAAATAATAAATAATAAATAATAAATAATAAATAATAAATAATAAATAATAAATAATAAATAATAAATAATAAATAATAAATAATAAATAATAAATAATAAATAATAAATAATAAATAATAAATAATAAATAATAAATAATAAATAATAAATAATAAATAATAAATAATAAATAATAAATAATAAATAATAAATAATAAATAATAAATAATAAATAATAAATAATAAATAATAAATAATAAATAATAAATAATAAATAATAAATAATAAATAATAAATAATAAATAATAAATAATAAATAATAAATAATAAATAATAAATAATAAATAATAAATAATAAATAATAAATAATAAATAATAAATAATAAATAATAAATAATAAATAATAAATAATAAATAATAAATAATAAATAATAAATAATAAATAATAAATAATAAATAATAAATAATAAATAATAAATAATAAATAATAAATAATAAATAATAAATAATAAATAATAAATAATAAATAATAAATAATAAATAATAAATAATAAATAATAAATAATAAATAATAAATAATAAATAATAAATAATAAATAATAAATAATAAATAATAAATAATAAATAATAAATAATAAATAATAAATAATAAATAATAAATAATAAATAATAAATAATAAATAATAAATAATAAATAATAAATAATAAATAATAAATAATAAATAATAAATAATAAATAATAAATAATAAATAATAAATAATAAATAATAAATAATAAATAATAAATAATAAATAATAAATAATAAATAATAAATAATAAATAATAAATAATAAATAATAAATAATAAATAATAAATAATAAATAATAAATAATAAATAATAAATAATAAATAATAAATAATAAATAATAAATAATAAATAATAAATAATAAATAATAAATAATAAATAATAAATAATAAATAATAAATAATAAATAATAAATAATAAATAATAAATAATAAATAATAAATAATAAATAATAAATAATAAATAATAAATAATAAATAATAAATAATAAATAATAAATAATAAATAATAAATAATAAATAATAAATAATAAATAATAAATAATAAATAATAAATAATAAATAATAAATAATAAATAATAAATAATAAATAATAAATAATAAATAATAAATAATAAATAATAAATAATAAATAATAAATAATAAATAATAAATAATAAATAATAAATAATAAATAATAAATAATAAATAATAAATAATAAATAATAAATAATAAATAATAAATAATAAATAATAAATAATAAATAATAAATAATAAATAATAAATAATAAATAATAAATAATAAATAATAAATAATAAATAATAAATAATAAATAATAAATAATAAATAATAAATAATAAATAATAAATAATAAATAATAAATAATAAATAATAAATAATAAATAATAAATAATAAATAATAAATAATAAATAATAAATAATAAATAATAAATAATAAATAATAAATAATAAATAATAAATAATAAATAATAAATAATAAATAATAAATAATAAATAATAAATAATAAATAATAAATAATAAATAATAAATAATAAATAATAAATAATAAATAATAAATAATAAATAATAAATAATAAATAATAAATAATAAATAATAAATAATAAATAATAAATAATAAATAATAAATAATAAATAATAAATAATAAATAATAAATAATAAATAATAAATAATAAATAATAAATAATAAATAATAAATAATAAATAATAAATAATAAATAATAAATAATAAATAATAAATAATAAATAATAAATAATAAATAATAAATAATAAATAATAAATAATAAATAATAAATAATAAATAATAAATAATAAATAATAAATAATAAATAATAAATAATAAATAATAAATAATAAATAATAAATAATAAATAATAAATAATAAATAATAAATAATAAATAATAAATAATAAATAATAAATAATAAATAATAAATAATAAATAATAAATAATAAATAATAAATAATAAATAATAAATAATAAATAATAAATAATAAATAATAAATAATAAATAATAAATAATAAATAATAAATAATAAATAATAAATAATAAATAATAAATAATAAATAATAAATAATAAATAATAAATAATAAATAATAAATAATAAATAATAAATAATAAATAATAAATAATAAATAATAAATAATAAATAATAAATAATAAATAATAAATAATAAATAATAAATAATAAATAATAAATAATAAATAATAAATAATAAATAATAAATAATAAATAATAAATAATAAATAATAAATAATAAATAATAAATAATAAATAATAAATAATAAATAATAAATAATAAATAATAAATAATAAATAATAAATAATAAATAATAAATAATAAATAATAAATAATAAATAATAAATAATAAATAATAAATAATAAATAATAAATAATAAATAATAAATAATAAATAATAAATAATAAATAATAAATAATAAATAATAAATAATAAATAATAAATAATAAATAATAAATAATAAATAATAAATAATAAATAATAAATAATAAATAATAAATAATAAATAATAAATAATAAATAATAAATAATAAATAATAAATAATAAATAATAAATAATAAATAATAAATAATAAATAATAAATAATAAATAATAAATAATAAATAATAAATAATAAATAATAAATAATAAATAATAAATAATAAATAATAAATAATAAATAATAAATAATAAATAATAAATAATAAATAATAAATAATAAATAATAAATAATAAATAATAAATAATAAATAATAAATAATAAATAATAAATAATAAATAATAAATAATAAATAATAAATAATAAATAATAAATAATAAATAATAAATAATAAATAATAAATAATAAATAATAAATAATAAATAATAAATAATAAATAATAAATAATAAATAATAAATAATAAATAATAAATAATAAATAATAAATAATAAATAATAAATAATAAATAATAAATAATAAATAATAAATAATAAATAATAAATAATAAATAATAAATAATAAATAATAAATAATAAATAATAAATAATAAATAATAAATAATAAATAATAAATAATAAATAATAAATAATAAATAATAAATAATAAATAATAAATAATAAATAATAAATAATAAATAATAAATAATAAATAATAAATAATAAATAATAAATAATAAATAATAAATAATAAATAATAAATAATAAATAATAAATAATAAATAATAAATAATAAATAATAAATAATAAATAATAAATAATAAATAATAAATAATAAATAATAAATAATAAATAATAAATAATAAATAATAAATAATAAATAATAAATAATAAATAATAAATAATAAATAATAAATAATAAATAATAAATAATAAATAATAAATAATAAATAATAAATAATAAATAATAAATAATAAATAATAAATAATAAATAATAAATAATAAATAATAAATAATAAATAATAAATAATAAATAATAAATAATAAATAATAAATAATAAATAATAAATAATAAATAATAAATAATAAATAATAAATAATAAATAATAAATAATAAATAATAAATAATAAATAATAAATAATAAATAATAAATAATAAATAATAAATAATAAATAATAAATAATAAATAATAAATAATAAATAATAAATAATAAATAATAAATAATAAATAATAAATAATAAATAATAAATAATAAATAATAAATAATAAATAATAAATAATAAATAATAAATAATAAATAATAAATAATAAATAATAAATAATAAATAATAAATAATAAATAATAAATAATAAATAATAAATAATAAATAATAAATAATAAATAATAAATAATAAATAATAAATAATAAATAATAAATAATAAATAATAAATAATAAATAATAAATAATAAATAATAAATAATAAATAATAAATAATAAATAATAAATAATAAATAATAAATAATAAATAATAAATAATAAATAATAAATAATAAATAATAAATAATAAATAATAAATAATAAATAATAAATAATAAATAATAAATAATAAATAATAAATAATAAATAATAAATAATAAATAATAAATAATAAATAATAAATAATAAATAATAAATAATAAATAATAAATAATAAATAATAAATAATAAATAATAAATAATAAATAATAAATAATAAATAATAAATAATAAATAATAAATAATAAATAATAAATAATAAATAATAAATAATAAATAATAAATAATAAATAATAAATAATAAATAATAAATAATAAATAATAAATAATAAATAATAAATAATAAATAATAAATAATAAATAATAAATAATAAATAATAAATAATAAATAATAAATAATAAATAATAAATAATAAATAATAAATAATAAATAATAAATAATAAATAATAAATAATAAATAATAAATAATAAATAATAAATAATAAATAATAAATAATAAATAATAAATAATAAATAATAAATAATAAATAATAAATAATAAATAATAAATAATAAATAATAAATAATAAATAATAAATAATAAATAATAAATAATAAATAATAAATAATAAATAATAAATAATAAATAATAAATAATAAATAATAAATAATAAATAATAAATAATAAATAATAAATAATAAATAATAAATAATAAATAATAAATAATAAATAATAAATAATAAATAATAAATAATAAATAATAAATAATAAATAATAAATAATAAATAATAAATAATAAATAATAAATAATAAATAATAAATAATAAATAATAAATAATAAATAATAAATAATAAATAATAAATAATAAATAATAAATAATAAATAATAAATAATAAATAATAAATAATAAATAATAAATAATAAATAATAAATAATAAATAATAAATAATAAATAATAAATAATAAATAATAAATAATAAATAATAAATAATAAATAATAAATAATAAATAATAAATAATAAATAATAAATAATAAATAATAAATAATAAATAATAAATAATAAATAATAAATAATAAATAATAAATAATAAATAATAAATAATAAATAATAAATAATAAATAATAAATAATAAATAATAAATAATAAATAATAAATAATAAATAATAAATAATAAATAATAAATAATAAATAATAAATAATAAATAATAAATAATAAATAATAAATAATAAATAATAAATAATAAATAATAAATAATAAATAATAAATAATAAATAATAAATAATAAATAATAAATAATAAATAATAAATAATAAATAATAAATAATAAATAATAAATAATAAATAATAAATAATAAATAATAAATAATAAATAATAAATAATAAATAATAAATAATAAATAATAAATAATAAATAATAAATAATAAATAATAAATAATAAATAATAAATAATAAATAATAAATAATAAATAATAAATAATAAATAATAAATAATAAATAATAAATAATAAATAATAAATAATAAATAATAAATAATAAATAATAAATAATAAATAATAAATAATAAATAATAAATAATAAATAATAAATAATAAATAATAAATAATAAATAATAAATAATAAATAATAAATAATAAATAATAAATAATAAATAATAAATAATAAATAATAAATAATAAATAATAAATAATAAATAATAAATAATAAATAATAAATAATAAATAATAAATAATAAATAATAAATAATAAATAATAAATAATAAATAATAAATAATAAATAATAAATAATAAATAATAAATAATAAATAATAAATAATAAATAATAAATAATAAATAATAAATAATAAATAATAAATAATAAATAATAAATAATAAATAATAAATAATAAATAATAAATAATAAATAATAAATAATAAATAATAAATAATAAATAATAAATAATAAATAATAAATAATAAATAATAAATAATAAATAATAAATAATAAATAATAAATAATAAATAATAAATAATAAATAATAAATAATAAATAATAAATAATAAATAATAAATAATAAATAATAAATAATAAATAATAAATAATAAATAATAAATAATAAATAATAAATAATAAATAATAAATAATAAATAATAAATAATAAATAATAAATAATAAATAATAAATAATAAATAATAAATAATAAATAATAAATAATAAATAATAAATAATAAATAATAAATAATAAATAATAAATAATAAATAATAAATAATAAATAATAAATAATAAATAATAAATAATAAATAATAAATAATAAATAATAAATAATAAATAATAAATAATAAATAATAAATAATAAATAATAAATAATAAATAATAAATAATAAATAATAAATAATAAATAATAAATAATAAATAATAAATAATAAATAATAAATAATAAATAATAAATAATAAATAATAAATAATAAATAATAAATAATAAATAATAAATAATAAATAATAAATAATAAATAATAAATAATAAATAATAAATAATAAATAATAAATAATAAATAATAAATAATAAATAATAAATAATAAATAATAAATAATAAATAATAAATAATAAATAATAAATAATAAATAATAAATAATAAATAATAAATAATAAATAATAAATAATAAATAATAAATAATAAATAATAAATAATAAATAATAAATAATAAATAATAAATAATAAATAATAAATAATAAATAATAAATAATAAATAATAAATAATAAATAATAAATAATAAATAATAAATAATAAATAATAAATAATAAATAATAAATAATAAATAATAAATAATAAATAATAAATAATAAATAATAAATAATAAATAATAAATAATAAATAATAAATAATAAATAATAAATAATAAATAATAAATAAATAATAAATAATAAATAATAAAAAATAAATAATAAATAATAAATAATAAATAAAAAATAATAAATAATAAATAAAAAATAATAAATAATAAAAAGAGAGAAAATTATCTTTTTAATTAGTGATGGGTCAAAACAGTGACGGCAAATTTGAATGAGGTTGGGGCATCTCTAAACAAGGCTATTTAGAAGATATATTTACTAAAATTGTTTGATTTAAAATAGTTATTCATTACACTAACAAGAAGTTGTACTCTTTTTTATGTATTTTATAAATTTACAATAAAGATTGATATATACATAAATATTTAAAAAGACAATAAAAAAATTTTTAGCTAAAGTAAAACCATAACTTTTACGTTCGCTTCTTAATAAATTATATTTTAACTCGGGCTTTTTAAAAAAGCCAACCTTTGGCCCTTGGGAACATTAGGACTAAAAAGTTTACGTTGGCCAAAGTTTGGCATTTTCTGACAAAATTTAACTTACAAAATATTAAAATAGTATTAATTGTAAAATTTACTAAAAAATAAGACATTATATATAAAAAACACTTCACCTTTGTACTAAAATTCAACTAAATATGAAAATGTATTTTAAACCCTCGAGAGCTCTTTTTTATTATCGGTCGATATTTACGTTTTATAGCAAAAATTAAAGGCAAAAAGCCCACCTTCCAAACAAAAGAAAACGAATATCAAAATTCCAATCCAGTCAAAAGTTATGGATTTTTGACCGCCTTCTCGTGAAATTGTCCACTGTGCACCGATTTTTCTCAAATTTGGTTTGTAGATGTTGTTGCAAGAAATAAGTGACCTCACCAAACATAGTCAGAATCGGTCCATTTTTCGACCCAGTCCCCATATACATATAGCACCGATATGAACGTTTTCATATCCGAAGGTAAAAAAATAATAATGCCGCTCAAATTTGGTTTATGCTTATTTTCTATAGCTAATTAGAGAGAGATAGGGTCTCTAAACGCAATGAATTAGAGAGAGATAGGGTCTCTAAACGCAATGAATAATTTTCTTACTTTTTGTTTGTGTATTAATAACGTTAACAGTAATCATAACGTATATAAGAAAATATGTTAGAAAACGAATAAGGATACAGCAAATGAGGAATATAGTTTAGATTAATATAGATATATTTTTTATAGAGATGAGTGAAAAGAAAAGAATTAAAAGTTTTTGGACAGAAAGAAAATAGATAGATAAATTACACATCTGAAAAGAAAAAGGGAAAGAACATATTCATAATAGAAGAATCAAGGGAAGAATTGTGGGTAAAAGTTCAAGAAGCAGAAAAAAATGGGACAAAAATGTTTAGAGAGACGGAAAATAAGGAAGTGATTTTAGAAAACAGAGATAATGAATATAAACCAATAAAGATTTTAAATAAAAATAGAACTGACATATTACCAGCTATACCAAAAGTAGATCTATCAGTTATAAAAAGGAACCGCAGTGACTTTAAAAGCTGTATGCTTTTACAGGACAGGAAAGAATTGAAAATATTTTTGAAGGAGAAGGAAATAAAGATAAAAACAATGAGAAAGGAAACATAGTTTACAAAATTTTTTTTATCTAATAAAAATATTCAGAAAGAAATATATTTCACTTGAGAACAGAATGAATATTAAAAATGGAAACTAATAACACATATTTAAACTAAAAACACAATTTTTATATTTTAAAATTTAAGTAAAAATGAATACGAATATTATATGAAAAATAAATCTAAGAAAGCATAGAAATTAGGAAATTTTCAAAAATTTTTTTAAAAGCACTATTAAAATATCAAAAAAAAAAAAATTAAATAATATTGGAATCATAATAGGTTATAACATATATTAAAATTTGTTTAAGAAAAATAAAAATATTACTAAAATATATTTTTAATCTACATATTGATAAAAGAATTAGGTTAAAATTATTGCTAACGAAATATGTATAGTGATACAAAATAAATTTTTAAATTAATCAATTAATTAAAATATAAGGAAAAATATAAATTTTTTAATACAAATAATATTGAATAATAATAATGATATAATTTTTAAATCAATCTATTTATAAGATATAGAGAACTACATATTAGACTTTATGTAACGGATGAACAAAATGAAAATAAATGCCAATCAATTAGAAATTATAAGTAGAAGAAGATTTGTAAATAATAAAGTTTATGAACGGTAAAAAGAATTGTAATAAAACATATTGAAAATAATTTTAATATCAATTATACGTATTCTTGGCAATGATAGCGGTAAAAGTAAGTGTTTGAAATCGATATAATAGACATGAAGCTAAAATTGAAATAATGGAAACGCTGGTGATGGCATGACAAACTAGGAGACACGAAGAGCAATATAAGATAAGAATGACACTTACTGAAATTGATCACTTATATATGTGTGTATCAATCAGTGGGATAAATGAGGATATGAAGGTGAATATAATTTGATAGATAAAAATGAATATGGGGTATAATATTGTGCACATAGGACGTAGTAGTATAGAACAATATGTACCTGAAGATAGTAATGATTTCCATTTCATATACAGTAATAATTCCGCGAAACTAGTTTTCGATGTGAAGAAACTGTTATCTATTATGAAGGAGTAAATATGCGTGCAAGTATGAAATAAACCATGGAAAGGAAAGAATAAAACAATAATGAGATAAAATAAAAGAGACGAAATGTTAAGGAAAAGAAAAATGTAAAGGAGAGTATATAACATCGGGAATAATGATCCTCAAAACTGAACAAAATATTAAGCACACACCAAATTATAATTAAATGAATTCATAATAGACAAAAGAAACACAATTGCCATATCAGTGACCATGATGAGGCAAATTGATGAAACGAATTTATGAAATAAATTAATAAATTAAATGAAATTTTACAAATCTGAAGAAATAAATATTGCATTTGTATTGTATTAAATCATGATAATGGGAAGGATACAATTTCATTATGAAGCGAAAATTTTATAATAATTATTTTTTTAAGAAAAATACATTATGCATTTATAAATAAAAATGTATGATTTTTCTGAACGGTGAGGATGTAGTGTACTCGTGAACATAGGGTGAGGTGTGAACACAAATCATGATTCACAAATACACAAGTATGTATGTATGTTTATGATGACAATTGAGTTAGGTTTACAATATATGTATTTGATACTAAGAGAATGTAGAACACAAGCAAAAATATTGTAAACAAAAGTTTATTGACATATTTAAAGTGCATCACCAATTTGTGTAGTGTTACACAAATTGTGTATGAATGTATTCAGTGACGAAGAGAAAGTACTCAAAAAATGCTAATATAACATAAACATACATGGATGTTTTTAAATATTGAGTAAATTCTACTCAAACTTAGAGTGTAAGCTAGAGTAGTGAATTAATATATAAGATTGGAAATTTTGAAATAAAGAAACAGTTATAATCTAAACTCCAAACAACAACTACTCAAAAATCTTTTATTTTACAAGTAATTCCTCAACCACATAACATCGATATTGAAATCATCCCTGCAACCACCACAATCCAAATAAGCGTCATTTGCTATCGATTTACTTCTTGAACTTAAAGAAATATACAGGGGAGGCGCATCGATTGCTTGGAGAAGTATATGGTGAGGCTGCCTTAAGTGGGAGAAGTTGTTGTAAGTGGTTTCAAAATTTTAAGAACAGTTAATTTGACATCGAAGGCAAAGAACGGAATGAAAGACCGGAAGTGTAAGAAGTCGAAGAATTGGAAACATGATTGGATATTGGATTCCGTATGAGAACACCACCGCATAGTCATATGGGGACCATCTGGCCATGCTTTAACTTCTATATATAAGCCAAATATTGATGAAAAAAACTTGTCGTGTATTTGGTTGATCAGGAGTCAAAGTTGCTCAAACCTAACGAAACCATTACTGGGACTGCCTATCGAACACAATTGATGAAAATGAATAACACTAATCCAGACACGACACAGTTAATCTTCTGCATGATAATGCTCATCCACATGTTGCGGCGGTGATCAAAATCTATTTGGAAACACTATTGGAAAGTTTTACCCCACCTGTCGTATTCACCAGACATATGTTTCGATCTAGCGAGAACACATGGCCTGTCTGAGCAGCACTTCACTTCATAGGCAGCCTCAAAAGATGAAGCGTTCTTCCGACGCGGTATGCGTGTGCTGGCAGAAAGATAGGTAAAAGTAGTGGCAAGCGAATAAAACATAAGATTTCGTTTTGCACAATTAATGCTGAATTTTCCACAATTAGTAACACTTTTGGAATTTCGTTCGCAATTGGAAAATAGAAAGACCCAAACATGAATTCTGATCATATATTGTTACTTGTATAAAAAACCACAAGACCATAATTCCTTTGAAACGTACTTACTAAAATTTTTAAATTTATATATATCCTCACATCCGAACTTAATGATCTAACCAACAAAATAAAACTTCAATGGGTTTCTAGAAATGTATGGTATTAGACAGACAATATTTTGTACATAAAACGAATTGTGAAAAAAAAATTTTTTAAAGTCGTTATTTTTGAAAAATTGTTCATCACAAAATCTAAGCCATTTTATTGTAAATATATATCTTATATAGTATATCGAGTAAAAATATGTATTTCCATAGAATTCCTTATGCTATTTATATCTATTTGGTTTATTATACTAATGTTTTTATTTATTTTATTTACAGGGTTAAACTCCCAGTCACAACATATAACTGGTGGTAATGTTGGTATACCAAATATAATGATGAACTCTCAACAAAATTCGCAAGCACATGTAAATGCAAATGTCCAAGGAATGTTGGAATACTTAAAAACCCGTCAACTGGTCTAATACATTTATAATATAAATAAAAATGTTAATACAAATAACTATAACAAAAAACATATCTTGTTTTTATAATCAACACTTGCACAGCTTAAGATTTATTCCAGAAAGGAAAATTGTTATAATCATGTAAACAACTAAAATAATTAATTTAATAAAACTGCATAAAAAATTATACCATTTTAAACAAAGATTTTTTTATTTAAGAATTGTATTTTCTACTAACAGAAATGTTTACAGACAAAAATTTTTGTTAGTCGGACACCATATGTAAACTACGAGCATTCGACATCTAATAACACTGATTCTAAATATCATCCCCAGTTTGCCCCATCACCCACCGTTTTCTCGGGACACCCCCCACTTTTGTATCATTGTTCGATATTTTATGGTCATGAATTTATATATTATTATTTGTATTATTTATTTAATATTTATATTAAAATTAAAAAGTTAAGTAAATTATATAACAAGTAATAATAATAATAATAGATTAGTATAATGATATAATACAAATGTAACGCATAGTGTGTATTAGTCGTTTTTTAAGCGTCTTGCGATATTTTTTAAATTGTTTCTGTGTTTAATTCACTATTCTTGAAGAAAGTATTATATAAAGATTAAGTTTGACAATAGGCATTATTGTGAAGTGTTTGTTTGTGCGTTATTATAAAGGTACGGTCGCAAATATTTTACGTAAACTTGTTTTCTCGTATTTGCCCAAAATTTTGTGAAACAAATACAGAGTTGATTTTGTGGCCACACTAGGCACATTTATTTGCCTCTTTTTGTTTGATCAAACAGCTGCCAAATAGTGGCAAATAAAAACAAGGAAAACATATTTGCCGTGTGGTCACACTTGAACAAATATTTGACTAAAAAAATTGTCAAAAACGGTCAAAAATTAAAAATATATTTCTGTTATATTATATTTAAATATTATTTTTAACTATAATTATTTTTTTATTTTTTTTTGTTTACAAAATAAACAGCTGTTTATTTTAAGTAATGTAACAGTGTGGCAAATTCTGTGTTTCTAAAATGATAAATACGCTAAAGTTAAAAATAAATTTGGCTTAAGTGGAGTTTAGGGCAGTGAAGGCCGTACCAAGCACGCTGGTGCTCGGCTTCTTATATGTATACAGCCGAACGAAAACAAAAATACTCACCAAAGAGTAAAAGTAAACAATTTCATGCAGTCTTATGAAAGCTTTTGAACAAAGCGGGTCTATGTCGCATTGCCTTTTGAAATTCATACATATATTTTTTAATAGGAACACAGAGAATATTTGTTTAAAGGAAACTAAAAACGTTGAGAAAATTTCGAAGACTTGATAAACTAAATTACGCAAAGCAGTTGAATCTGCTATAAATTAAACATTTTCTATAAATTACATACATCGCCTCCATTTGACAACATTATAGCTATCTTTTATGCATTTTTTTTATTCTAAAAAATATCCAGTAAGCTTTTTAGTTTTTGGTAACATACCACTTATTAACCTTTGAAATTTCTTATCTTTTTAAGTTTTGCTATTTTTTTTTTTTTTGTTTTTTAAAGAAATGAATTACTTATTATTACTTATTTGATTTAATAAACTTCAAACATGTGGGTAAAAGAGATTAAATGTTCTTCACATTTTTTTTACATTTTCAGAATGTTTAATTTAAAATTTTAAAACAACAAAATACATTTAAAACTTTACCATATTCTTCGTGAACTATTTTCCCTTTTAGTCATTCATAAACACATTCGTACAAAATCTACACAAACCCATTTAATATCGGCATTGTGTTACGTCCATGGATTTCGATCAATGTAGTACAACTAACACATGCTCATAAACACTATTGCTAACTCAATGCTCTCGATGGCCACTACTGGTTTAGGGGCAATGCTCCGATCGGTTTCAATTTTTCGAGCCTATTTTCCGAGGTTTGGACTTCCAAACTTTTGACATAACTTGTATACAACTTTGTTATTTAGTATCGGATTTCAGCACTGTATATATCATTTAAAAGCTTACTTGAGTGTCTGTTACTCGATATTTTTAAATTTGAATTCCATTAACCCATTATGAACCTATTTAAAATTTTGTATTTTTGTAATAGAGTTTTTTCTTAAATATGGAATTATCTCGTAAATATGCATATATCATGTGTGTTTTACATAAACTGAATGAAAGCTGGGTCCACTAGCTTTATTTCGATGTAAACTTTGACCTCTTAACCCTTTCAGGACCGGATATATATCGTCATTTGTAAGCTAGTTCAATAGCAAATTTATTGTTTTAGGAAAATTAACTTATTAATAACTATATTTGAAACTATCCCATTATTTATTATTTATTATTATACTATATAATTAGAAATAACAACATATTAAAAAAAACCTTAAAATTGAATATATCCGATCCTTTAGTGGTTCAGAGGTCAAAATATGCATTGAAATGTAGTTAGTGGATCTTGCTTTCATTCAGTTGTAAATACCAACATTATATAGGTCATTTTATGAGATAATGTCACGTTTTAACAAAATAACTTTAAAAACTCCAAATAGGTTCATACCGGGTTAATTGATTTTTTTGTGATAATAGTTTCCTTTAAAGCCAATTTTAATGCATATTAACAAGTTGTACAACAAATGCTTTTGAAAACAAAAAGCTTTTTTTTTTAAGATATAACTGAATTAAGTTTTAAAAGTTGACATCACTGCTGAAACAACTGTTGTTTGTCACTGTTTGCTCTTACAAATATTTTGTAAGGTCAAATAATTATTTGCCCAAAATAGAGGAAAATATTTGGTCGTGAGTGGTCACATTAGGCAAATATTTGTTGCAGCCAAATAATTTTGTTTGCCTAAATTCAGCTGTTTTGTTGTTTGACGGCAAATAATATGTTGTGGTCAGACTGAGGCAAACAAATATTTGTCGTTTTTTATCAAATATTTGCCTAATGTGACCGTACCTTAAGTGATTTACACTTAAATTAATTTTTGTGCATTTACCCAACAACAACGATATCTTTGTGTAACAATAACAAAATTTATTCTGTCTACTTGTTTACTTATCGCACCTTAAGTACAAAACAGTCACAACTCAAAATTTTCAAATTTTCAGGAGAGGCAAAAAACTGTTTATGTAAAAATGATTGTATTATTTAAAAAAATGTAGTTTCATTATGAAAAATGTCCATTTTGAGGAAAGTTTTGCTATACTTTTTTTTTTAATTTATATTGTATTTGTGGAAATAAAATATAATTTTGAGTTATGACTCTCTGACTGAATTTTTTTCATTTGACTAGTGATATCTCAAGTTGTGCCCTAGATATAACAGCATTTTTCCAGTTAAAGAAGATAGTTATTAGAAATAAATTGTTGCAGTAGACAGCAATGTGTACTGTGAATTAATTTATGGAAAAAATTCAATTTTGGAAAATTTTGAGTTGTGACTTTTGTATTTAAGGTGCGATATGTTCATTCATATTTTTTTTCTATACTGGTAAGCTTTTCTCTATATTGGTAATCTTTTCAATCCAGTGCTCTTCAAATATATAACATATTGTGAAGTGCAACTGGTTGGTGTCTACAATATCTTGTTTTGTGACAATATTGAATATCGTAATATCGAATCTTTTCAAGTCCGTGTTGTTTAAACTGATTTATACCATAATGGACTGTTCGAGTAAAAAATGCACATTTACTGGGACTGAACGTATTGTTACTTGCTGGCTGTGCATTTAACCTTTTCACTTGAGATCTACTGATGGCCTTAAACCACGTGATGCTGATGCTCTTGCTGATACGGGTAAACACCTTCAATGAACATGCCCTCGTTTCAGAATGATTGGCGGTGAATTTTATAACTTTCCTAAAAATTCTCGTAACGAGTTTAAACAGATTAATAATGATGTTGTTGCTTTACAAGCCAAATTTTCTAAACATGGTGAATTATTTACTAAAATCCATAATTTAGACAAATTTGCTGGTACTCTGAATCCGTGGACTCCTAAAAAGAAAAAGTCATCGGCATTAACAACCTTTATACCTCAAACTTCGCTCTCAACGATTTATGAACCTCTGAACTTGATTGATATGAACGCTGTTTTCCCCTTACCATTTACTTCTACAAATTCAATTGCGGTTCCTCCGGTTGGATTTGTCACTGCCACTCCGGTTATAAATTCTTACTCGATTACTTTTTTAACTTTACTACCTCAATTGATCCAAAGCGTGCTCTAGGATCTTCATCTAAGAATGCTGCTCCTTTGAACGACCACGAGTTATGTTGTCACATCAACCCCCACCAAAACCACCAAGACAGCAGTAAACATAAATAACAACAACAACAACAATTTACCGAAACCACCAAGAAAGCAGTAAACAAAAATAACAACAACAACAACAATTTATTTATACATTTTTTATTTCTTATTTTAGTTCATATTACTGACACAATTTAATAAATATTTTTTCCATTTAATTATAAATTATTAAAGTAAGCAAAATGAACCATTGTCTTTGCATAAACTAATTAATACTTACTTCCTGTCCAATCCACTACTTACATCCACACAAACCTAAATGTGCTGTTATATAGAATTCTGTTTTATTCTTTATTAGTGCACACTTTAACATATTTTGTAACACCTATAAATTTAAGTTGAATTTTGTTTTTATTATTGTATGTATTTTTTTATAATTATTTTCAATTTATTAAGTCATCAATTTTTGTACATTTTCTTGTTTTATATTAAACTGTAAATTCAAAAATAAAGTTAGTAATTATACAACATTCAAAAGACACAAACGTTTTTTCTTAAGTAAAGTAACTGGCGCAGTCGGTAAAGCCAGTAGATCGGGATAATTGTGTTAAAACATTGAAATAAAACAAAACCGCCTGTTCGACATTCGAGGGAATATTGAATGAAGAACAAGTATCGAATTTATATCGATACCAGGTTAAATTAAAACAAAAAAAAATTCCTGTAAATACAGCCGCCTGTTCGACATTCGAGAGAATATTGAATGAAGAACAAGTATCGAATTAATATCGATACCAGGTTAAATTAAAACAAAAAAAAAAAAAAAAAAAATCCTGTTAATACAGCCGCCTGTTCGACATTCGAGGGAATATTGAATGAAGAACAAGTATCGAATTTATATCGATACCAGGTTAAATTAAAACAGAAAATTTTTTTTGAAAATAAATTCCTGTAAACCCAGCCGCCTGTTCGACATTCGAGAGAATATTGAATGAAGAACAAGTATCGAATTTATATCGATACCAGGCTTTTACAGACGAACAAAGATAAGCACAACCTTCCGAGTGGATTTTACTCCTTAATTGCTGGCTGAAGGACCTAACATCATGAATGCAATAACTCTCATAGGGGCTCTGTAAGTACTGTGTTGTATAAAACGATTATATAAAAAAAAATATATATATAATTTGTATATTATTATAGTAAATACCAAAGTTTTTAAAAGCAAAATTTTAATACGAATGAGAATGAATATATAAAAAAAAATTTTTTTAAGATTAAATTGAAGAAAAAAATTACAGAAGAAAAAAATTACAGAAAATAAAGGAATCTTAAATAATACATATTGCGTTGTATTAAAAAAAAAAAAAAAAAAAAATTTTTCAGAAAATAAGGAAATTTTAAAGAATACACATTGAGTTGTATGTATAAAAACAAAAAGAAAATTACAGAAAATAAAGAAATTTTAAAGAATACATATTGTATTGATTAAATTGAAGAAAAATTATAGATTGATTAAACTACAGAAAATTAAGAAATTTTTAAAGAATACATATTGTGTTGCATAAAAAGGGAAAATATAATAGTAAATTTTTCTCAATTAAAGAAAAAAGAAAATATATTAAAGAAGAGAATTAATAATATTAAGCTATTTTTGAAGGAAGAAGTAGTAAAGTGTGAATTTCATATGAATCATTATCGAAAAAAAGAAAGCAAAATATTTTTTTTATTTGAGGAAAATTAACTAAATAATATATTTAATTGAATAACACCATTTAATGAGCGGAAAATCCCGATTTCTCCCATACCCTAAGAACTTAAAAATCTTTAAATCGAAAAGCCTCCAATCCATACCTGAGAATATTAGATTAGAGTTTAGTATGCCCTCGGATACCGAAGTTCAAAATACAACAATGACACAACCGATTGTTTATACCAATGACATTTTCAATTCGCTTCGAATTCCGGACGCAATGAAAGACCTACCTAAATTCGATGGGAATCCGAGACTTCTCCATGAATTTATCAATAATGTGGAGGAAATACTACTTCACGTTAGGGGAGCGGATAATACTCCGCAAGGACAAATCCTTTTGAGGGCTATAAGGAACAAAATAGACGGTCAGGCCAACGAAGTACTGAATATGTATGGCACGACTCTTAACTGGGACGAAATCCGAGCGAACTTAATATCGCATTATTCTGATAAGCGGACAGAAACTTCTCTTATTAGAGATCTCCATTCCCTAAAACAATATGGTAAACCAATTGAAAAATTTTACAGCGAGGTTATGGAAATACAATCAGCTTTGTCAAATAATATGTTAATTCATGAAATCGATGCAAATGTTGTAAATGCGAAAAGACATCTTTTCTCTGAAATGTGTCTGAATTCATTTTTGTCAGGTTTACGAGAACCTATGGGTTCAACCATCAGAGCAATGAGGCCAGAATCATTGCCAGTAGCCCTTGATTACTGCATTAGGGAACAGAATATACACTATATGAGATCAAATATAAATAAACCAAAGTATTCGCAATGGAAACAAAATTATCAGAACACACCATATCAGAAATATTCACCAAATTATTCAAACATCAGACCAAAACAAGAAAATTATTATCAACCAAGACGAGATTTTAATTATCCAATAAGACCTTATAATGCAAATAACAATAATTTTGCACGGAATTTTGGCATTAATAATCGTCACTTGCCTTTGCAACAATCCCAAACACCACGCGAAAACTTTTCGAATCATAATCCAAACCAACGATTTGACTGGAATCAATCACCACCAGAGCCCATGGACACCACCAGCGGGTTTTCAAGAATTGACAGGAACTGAAGCAAATTCAAGACAAGCCCAAGTACTCAATTTAGTAGAATATCAAGACGAAATGAGGTCAATAATATCAATGAATTCAGAAGTAACAAAAATGAAAACTCTGCTCTATACCCTACTCGTGATGATACTGATAGAACCATTCTGGACCAATATGAGCATTATAATATTGACGATAACCAGGATTTTCGAAACTTTGCCTCAACCAACAGACAGGATATATAGATTTCAATAAACATGGTAGCGTTTTACCCTATATTAACATAAACTCTCCATTTGGTAGACACTTAAAATTTTTAATAGACACTGGAGCTTCCTCATCCTTTATTAATCCAGAATTTATAAATCCTAGAGATATCGAAAAATGTAGTCCGATTACTATATCTACAATTGTACATAAATATGAAATTGATAGGAAAGTGACATTGCCCATTTTTAAGGAAATTAGAAACCCAGGTGATTTTACATTCTTAGTTTTTAAATTTCATGGTTATTTTGACGGATTGCTAGGTTTAGATTTTCTGACTAAAATTGGAGCTAAAATAGATTTGAAAAACCAAACACTGACTACCAATGAAGTGACAATACCTTTAGAAATGAAACCAAATCCTTCTTCTGGGAAATATACAATAATGGCGAACTCAAAACAACTCGTAAAACTACCAGTTGATACTAAGGAAGGAGATATAGTTATAAATACAATAACACTGGACAATGGCTTATTCATTTCTCCTGGCATCTACTATGCGAAAAATTGGTTTAGTACAATGGAAATAGTTAACCCTACCGTTAATGATCAGTCAATATTCCTGGAGCAACCCCTTATGTTAAATCCATATAACTCAACAAACTTCGTTGAATTCAATAATTTTAATAACTTCAATATAGAAACGGACCATAAAAATGAGCACATTGGAAATCTATCTGAACTTCTCCGTACGGAACATCTTAATAGTGAAGAAAAACAGAAACTTCTAAAACTGTGTATCAAATATAAGGAAATTTTTTATAAAGAGGGGCAAAACTTAACATTCACAATTGAGGTAAAACATAAGATTAAGACAACAGACGATATTCCTATTCATACAAGATCATATAGGTACCCTTTTGTTCACAAAGAGGAGGTGCGTCGGCAAATATCGGATATGTTAGAACAGGGAATTATTAGGCCGAGTTTTTCTCCCTGGAGTTCTCCAGTATGGATAGTGCCAAAGAAGAAGGACGCATCAGGAAAACCAAAATGGAGACTCGTCATTGATTACAGGAAGTTAAACGAGAAGACTATTTCGGACAGATATCCGCTTCCAAATATTTCGGAAATTTTAGACAAACTAGGCAAATGCCTTTACTTTTCCACTCTGGATTTAGCAAGCGGTTTTCATCAGATTGAAATGAATCCACGAGATATTCAGAAAACAGCATTTACTGTAGAAGGGGGCCACTATGAATATGTTAGAATGCCCTTCGGCCTTAAAAACGCTCCCTCAACTTTTCAAAGGGTAATGGATAATGTTCTAAAAGAATTAATGTTCTAAAAAATTTGCCTCGTCTATTTGGATGATATTATAATTTTTTCAACATCCTTTCAGGAACGTATTGAGAACTTGGAAAAAGTTTTTCTGAAATTAAGATTTTCGAATTTTAAAATTCAATTGGATAAATCTGAATTCTTGCGAAAAGAAATAGCTTTTTTAGGACACATAGTTACAACAGAAGGTATTAAACCAAATCCTTTGAAAATTGAGGCCATTCGAAAGTTTCCGATACCACGAACTCGCCGTGAAATAAAGTCATTTATAGGCTTACTAAGCTACTACAGAAAATTTATTCCTAACGTAGCGAAACTTACAAAACCAATGACAGAATGTTTGAAAAAAGGCAGGAACATAACTTTAGATGACAAATATGTAAAAGCTTTTGAGACTTGCAGAAACATTCTAATGAATGACCCAATATTGCAATACCCCAATTTCGCAGAGCCATTCGTGCTTACGACAGATGCAAGTAACATCGCACTTGGGGCAGTTCTCTCACAAGGTCGTATAGGTAGTGACAGACCAATTTATTATGCAAATTAATTATTCTACCATCGAGAAAGAATTATTAGCGATCGTATGGGCAACCAAATATTTTCGCCCTTACCTCTTCGGTCGAAAATTCCGAATAGTTACCGACCACAGACCACTCACGTGGTTAATGAGCCACAAGGAACCCAATTCCAAATTAGTGAGATGGCGCTTAAAGTTGGAAGAATATGACTATGAAATCGTGTATAAAAAAAGGAAAGCTAAATAGTAACGCGGACGCTTTAAGTAGGATTAAATTGGACAATTGTAACGTTGTCGATGTGAATATGAATACTTCAAGCCAATTATCCACAATACATTCTTGTGACGAAAATTTAGACGATGGAATCTCAATATCTGAAAAACCTTTGAATGAGTTTAACTTACAGCTATTGTTAGAAGTGTCAGATGAAGGACCAAATATTACCGTCGAAACCATTTTTAGAAATAAACAACGCCGAACTATAAGGGAAAAAGAATTTTCTGAGGACATAATAATACAGATGTTCAAAAAATATGTTCCAGCGGGTAAACTAACTGCCATATTCTCTGATGACATAACTTTTAAAATTATCCAATTAGTATACTCAAAATACTTTTCAAATGGGAAACAGTTCCGTGTCATCCGTTGCAACAAAATTTTATTAGATATAACTGACGAGGATAAGCAAGTGGAACTCATACGAAATTGCCACGAAAACAGAAACCACAGGGGAATTACTGAAACTTATGAATACCTAAAAAGACAATATTATTTTCCTCTTATGCAGTCTATAATAAATAAAACTTTGAACAATTGCGAAATTTGCAATACGTTAAAATATGACAGACATCCACCAAAATTAAAATTTCAAGTAACGGAAACACCAGATGAACCCCTTCAGATTTTACATATAGATATATATACTATAAATGGTAAATGTGTTTTAACTATAATTGATAAATTTTCTAAATATGCGGCCGGATACACCCTACCATCAAAAACGAGTGTTTGTGTGCTCAAAGCTTTAAAATCATTTATGAATTTTTTGGGAATTCCTAAGAAAATTGTTTGTGACCAAGGTACTGAATTCACTTCCAATATTTTTAAAGATTTTTGTAAACAGTATGAAATAATACTTCATTTCACATCATTTCAACAATCTAATAGCAATTCTCCCGTGGAAAGACTCCACTCAACTTTGACCGAAATTTACAGAATTATCATGAGCACCAGAAAATCCAAGAAAATGGATATAGATCACGAAGAAATTTTAAATGAGACATTCATGACCTACAATAACACAATTCATTCATCTACAAATTTCACGCCATATGAACTATTGTTTGGAGGACCATATAATTTTGCAAGAGAGATAAAATTCGAGAACAAACATGAATTTTTAACCAAGTTAAATGAATTTAAAGAAAAACTGTACCCTTCTGTTAAGTAGAAGGTTATGAAAGCTAAAATCAGGAAAATAAATAATCTGAATAAGACAAGAAAACACCCAGAGAATAGGAACAAAGGTGAGGAAATATATAGAAAAGAATGTAGACGAAACAAACTAACCGCACGATTCTCAAAACATGAGGTATTAAAAGACAATGGCATCACGCTACAAACTACTAATGATAAAAAATTACATAAGTCAAAAATGAAACTTAGAAAAAGAAAATAACCGACTTTTATTTAAATATTTTTATATTTTCAGCTTACCCTTAGTTTATGGACAGAGTTTGGAGGTTCAGAACTTTGATAAAGACCAGAATATGATTGCCCTAAAGGTTGGCCGGGCAAGAACGATCCAAAGTCACTTTAATTTTATACACATAATAGATCTGGAAAGTTATAATGAACAGACTTCAAAATTATTTCGCATAATAGACACATTCGAAAAACATAGTCAACTAAAAGATGCCGCTAAAATATGTAAATTAAAACTTAAGGGACTCGAAAACAAACTACAGACGTTAAATCCCTACAAACGAACAAAGCGAGGACTATTTAATGGATTAGGTTCTGTAATTAAATGTATAACTGGAAACATGGACGCAACTGACGCGAAGACTATAAACGAACAAATCCAGGAACTTCAGGGCATAGCATCAAATTCAATTACTATAGCAGAAAATCAGAAAAGTTTGAATATACAAATGATGCAGAGATTTAAAAATTTGTCAGAACATATCAACAAAGAACAAGAAACTATTACAAAATTTTTGGAAAAACTCTCAATAGAAACATCTAATAGCATTCGGAAGTAAACGACGCATTAGCAGAAATTCAATATATGAATCAACTCGATTATAATATAGATTTGTTAATAGATCATGTTTCAGATATAATTGAAGCAGTAATGCTTGCTAAACTTGGTATAATATCAAAGCTTATTCTTCATCCGGATGAACTAGATGAAATAAGACATCATATGAAGTTTCAAAATATTGACTTAGTTTCGGACGGACACCTTTACGAACTTCTGGAACTCCAGGCATATTATAATAGCAGCAAATTAATTTTTAATATAAAACTGCCAAATTTATCAAAAGAAATAAACATACTTTACCACCTCATTCCTCTTCCTATGAATAATACCAAAATTATTAATACTAAACCTTATGTAAGTTATAATAAGCACAACCTCCAGTACTTAACAGAGATTTGCCCAAAGATTGAGGACATGTACTATTGCAAAAAGTCGAATGACTTTGAAAACACCGATAACTCAACTTGCATTGGAAGAATATTAAATGGCAAAACACCAATATGTAGAGTGAACGACGTGGGATTCACTTCAACTATCTTTCAACCGGAAGACAATTATATAATATTTATTAATGTAAATGAATTACTAATAATTTCTGATTGCAGACAAAATTTTACAATAAAAGGAACATCACTTCTTCACTATGCCAATTGTTCTGTTACGGTAGCCGGGACAACATATAGAGACAACCCTTTAGCCCATTGGGATACAATTTTCATCGCTCCACCCAACCTAAACAAGCTGCAGATTGAATCGATGACAGAAACTTTGAGTTTGGAAAAAGTTAAGGACTATAGCTTCATTAACAAAATTGATATCTTACAATTGAGAAAATACACAACGCAAAGAGGAAATGCTTTTATAACAATAAC
>OY821518.1:169157069-169168916 GCA_963682025.1 Cordilura impudica | reverse complement strand
TATATATATTATATATATATTATATATTATATATTATATATTATATATTATATATTATATTATTATATATTATATATTATATATTATTATATTATATATTATATATTATATATTATATATTATATATTATATATATATATTATATATATATATTATATATTATATATTATAATATATATTATATATTATATACTAGCTGTTTTTACCCGGTCTTGCCCGGGATAAAAAGGCCTTTGAGGCATAGTTCACTATGCTTACCAGGCACTGAGTACTTAAAAATTTGTATGGGCAGTAAATTAATTTTTTATTTCAATTCAAAATTTTTTTATTTTTTAATTTAGAAGTTTTTTAAGATGCTGCAGCAAAAATGCTTCAAAAATAAGTTGCGAAACCGCTTTAAGTATTTTTTAAGTTTATTTATAAATATCAAATGTAACGGAATCGTCTGCATATTAAAGGAATCGGAACATTTAAAAATTGAATTACTTCATTCAATAAGTGATCATCATTGAGCAGAGACGTAAATTCAAGTTTCAGAAATGAAATACTAATGCGACGTTTAATATTGTGTCGCAAGGTTTCTTTAAGCAACTGCTTATAGTACATGTGTGGCCTATTTTGATCAACAGGTAATTGTTTCACATACGTAGATAAAATTTATCATACGACATTTCACTAAGCTGTGTTCCGCGAGCGAGTCGCGTCCGCATCCTCGCGTTTGGCAGCACACCCGTGCTGCCGCGCAGTTGTCATCTTATTTTAATCGCCAAAATATATTTTTCAGATCATTGCGATATTTTAGCTGAGCTGTGTTCCGCGAGCGCGTCGCGTCCGCATCCGTCGCGTCCGCATCCGTCGCGTCCGCGCGCCGCTTCCTCACAGCTACTACACGTGTTTCCGCTTAGTTCTCGTTACCTTATTTTAATCCCTAAAACATATTTTTCAGAGCATTGCGATATTTTAGCTGATCTATGTTCCGAGAGCGCGTCGCGTCCGCATCCGTCGCGCGTTTGGCAGCCACACCCGTGCTGCCGCGCAGTTGTTGTCAACTTATTTTAATCGCCGAAATATATTTTTCAGATCATTGCGATATTTTAGCTGAGCTGTGTTCCGCGAGCGCATCGCGTCCGCATCCGTCGCGTCCACGTCCGAACGCCTCGCGCCACTTCCTCCCAGCTACTACCCGTGCTGCCGCTTAGTTCTCGTTAACTTATTTTAATTCCTAAAACATATTTTTTATAGCATTGCGATATTTTAGCTGAGCTGTGTTCCGAGAGCGCGTCGCGTCCGCATCCGTCGCGTCCGAGTCCGCGGTCGTGCGCCGCGCGCCACTTCCGCGCGTTTGGCAGCCACACCCGTGCTGTGCGTAGTTGTTGTCAACTTATTTTAATCGCCGAAATATATTTTTCAGATCATTGCGATATTTTAGCTGAGCTGTGTTCCGAGAGCGCGTCGCGTCCGCATCCGTCGCGTCCGCGTCCGCGTTCTCGCGCCGCTTCCGCGCGTTTGGCAGCCACACCTGTGCTGCCGCGCAGCTGTTGCCAACTTATTTTAATTGTCAAAATATGTATATATTTGCGCTTAGCTTCCGCGCAACGAAATGATGCTATTGAAAAGAATACTCATTTTAAATGCATTTATTGTAGGAGTAGTATGGAAATGTTTACTAAAATAAATATTTAACAAAATTCATTAAATAAAGATATGCAACAATTTAAGAATGAATTTGGGGAGTAAGTTCATTTTTTCTTTTGATTAAGAAAAAAAGTGGGGAATTTGTTCATTTCTTTTGGGTACCTTTTTTTAAGTTTGGGGAATTTGTTCACAGTGAAGTTATTTCCGTGTAAACCAAATTTCAGAGAAATCCGTTGAAAAGTACAAATTTGTATAGGGAAGAAATATACCACATAACAAAATATGAATTTTATAAGAAAATTTGGCGTAAAAGTAGGCGTGGTCGGTAAAAATCATATGGCGACCTTACCTGGAATATGTACTCAATTTCGGAGAAAGCCATTGAAAAATAAAAGCTTGTATAACAACCAAATAAAGAAACAAAGGAAAAAAATAAGTTTTATATACATATGGTGACCTTCCCTGTAGTATAGAGATCGTGTGACCAAATTTTAGACATCCCTTGAAAAATAAAAATTTCTATAGTGAACATATATACCAAAAAACAGAAAATTAATTTTGTATAAAAAGTGGGCGTAGAAGTAGGCGTGGCCGGCAAGAATCATATGGCGACCTCTCTGGAGTACAGAGATCGTGTGTAGCAAATTTCAGAGAAATCCGATAAAAAGAAATTGTGTAGCGAACAAATGTACCAAAAAACAGAATATGAATTGTACAAAAAAAGTGGGCGTAACAGTAGGCGTGACCGGTGCGAAGAATATGGCGACCTTCCCTGGAGCAGAGAGATCGTGTGTACCAAATTTCAGAGAAATCGGTTGAAAAATAAAAATTTATATAGCGAACAAATATACCAAAAAACAGAAAACGAATTGTATACAAAAAGTGGGTGCAGAAGTAGGCGTGGCCGGTAAGAATCATACGGCGACCTTTCCTGGAGTACGGAGATCGTGTGTACCAAATTTCAGAGAAATCCGTTGAAAAATAATAATTTGTATATCGAACAAATATACCAAAAAGCAGAAAATGAATTGTATATAAAAAGTGGGCGTAAAAGTAGGCGTGGTCGATGGAAAGTATATGGTGACCTTAGCTGGAGTACAGGGATCGTGTGTACCGAATTTCAGAGAAATCTGTTAACAAATAAAAATTTGTATAGTGAACAAATATGAATAAAAATAGAAAATGAATTTTACATAAAAAGTGGGCGTAAAAGTAGGTGTGGCCGGTAAAAAGTATATGGCGACCTTTCCTGGGGTATAGAGATCGTGTGTACAAAATTTCAGGAAAATCCGTTGAGAAATAAAAATTTGTATAGCGGTCAAACAAACAAACAAACAAACAAACAAACAGAAAATGAATTTTATATATATAGATTTGGCGTAAAAGTAGGCGTGGTCGGTAAAAATCATATGGCGACCTTACCTGGAATATGTACTCAATTTCGGAGAAAGCCATTGAAAAATAAAAGCTTGTATAACAACCAAATAAAGAAACAAAGGAAAAAAATAAGTTTTATATACATATGGTGACCTTCCCTGTAGTATAGAGATCGTGTGACCAAATTTTAGACATCCCTTGAAAAATAAAAATTTCTATAGTGAACATATATACCAAAAAACAGAAAATTAATTTTGTATAAAAAGTGGGCGTAGAAGTAGGCGTGGCCGGCAAGAATCATATGGCGACCTCTCTGGAGTACAGAGATCGTGTGTAACAAATTTCAGAGAAATCCGATAAAAAGAAATTGTGTAGCGAACAAATGTACCAAAAAACAGAATATGAATTGTACAAAAAAAGTGGGCGTAACAGTAGGCGTGACCGGTGCGAAGAATATGGCGACCTTCCCTGGAGCAGAGAGATCGTGTGTACCAAATTTCGGAGAAATCGGTTGAAAAATAAAAATTTATATAGCGAACAAATATACCAAAAAACAGAAAACGAATTGTATACAAAAAGTGGGTGCAGAAGTAGGCGTGGCCGGTAAGAATCATACGGCGACCTTTCCTGGAGTACGGAGATCGTGTGTACCAAATTTCAGAGAAATCTGTTGAAAAATAATAATTTGTATAGCGAACAAATATACCAAAAAGCAGAAAATGAATTGTATATAAAAAGTGGGCGTAAAAGTAGGCGTGGTCGATAGAAAGTATATGGTGACCTTAGCTGGAGTACAGGGATCGTGTGTACCGAATTTCAGAGAAATCTGTTAACAAATAAAAATTTGTATAGTGAACAAATATGAATAAAAATAGAAAATGAATTTTACATAAAAAGTGGGCGTAAAAGTAGGTGTGGCCGGTAAAAAGTATATGGCGACCTTTCCTGGGGTATAGAGATCGTGTGTACAAAATTTCAGGAAAATCCGTTGAGAAATAAAAATTTGTATAGCGGTCAAACAAACAAACAAACAAACAAACAAACAAACAAACAGAAAATGAATTTTATATATATAGATTTGGCGTAAAAGTAGGCGTGGTCGGTAAAAATCATATGGCGACCTTACCTGGAATATGTACTCAATTTCGGAGAAAGCCATTGAAAAATAAAAGCTTGTATAACAACCAAATAAAGAAACAAAGGAAAAAAATAAGTTTTATATACATATGGTGACCTTCCCTGTAGTATAGAGATCGTGTGACCAAATTTTAGACATCCCTTGAAAAATAAAAATTTCTATAGTGAACATATATACCAAAAAACAGAAAATTAATTTTGTATAAAAAGTGGGCGTAGAAGTAGGCGTGGCCGGCAAGAATCATATGGCGACCTCTCTGGAGTACAGAGATCGTGTGTAGCAAATTTCAGAGAAATCCGATAAAAAGAAATTGTGTAGCGAACAAATGTACCAAAAAACAGAATATGAATTGTACAAAAAAAGTGGGCGTAACAGTAGGCGTGACCGGTGCGAAGAATATGGCGGCCTTCCCTGGAGCAGAGAGATCGTGTGTACCAAATTTCAGAGAAATCGGTTGAAAAATAAAAATTTATATAGCGAACAAATATACCAAAAAACAGAAAACGAATTGTATACAAAAAGTGGGTGCAGAAGTAGGCGTGGCCGGTAAGAATCATACGGCGACCTTTCCTGGAGTACGGAGATCGTGTGTACCAAATTTCAGAGAAATCCGTTGAAAAATAATAATTTGTATAGCGAACAAATATACCAAAAAGCAGAAAATGAATTGTATATAAAAAGTGGGCGTAAAAGTAGGCGTGGTCGATAGAAAGTATATGGTGACCTTAGCTGGAGTACAGGGATCGTGTGTACCGAATTTCAGAGAAATCTGTTAACAAATAAAAATTTGTATAGTGAACAAATATGAATAAAAATAGAAAATGAATTTTACATAAAAAGTGGGCGTAAAAGTAGGTGTGGCCGGTAAAAAGTATATGGCGACCTTTCCTGGGGTATAGAGATCGTGTGTACAAAATTTCAGGAAAATCCGTTGAGAAATAAAAATTTGTATAGCGGTCAAACAAACAAACAAACAAACAGAAAATGAATTTTATATATATAGATTATATATTATATATTATATATTATATATTATATATTATATATTATATATTATATATTATATATTATATATTATATATTATATATTATATATTATATATTATATATTATATATTATATATTATATATTATATATTATATATTATATATTATATATTATATATTATATATTATATGTTATATATTATATATTATATATTATATATTATATATTATATATTATATATTATATATTATATATTATATATTATATATTATATATTATATGTTATATATTATATATTATATATTATATATTATATATTATATATTATATGTTATATATTATATATTATATATTATATATTATATATTATATATTATATATTATATATTATATATTATATATTATATATTATATATTATATATTATATATTATATATTATATATTATATATTATATATTATATATTATATATTATATATTATATATTATATATTATATATTATATATTATATATTATATATTATATATTATATATTATATATTATATATTATATATTATATATTATATATTATATATTATATATTATATATATATATATTATATATTATATATTATATATTATATATTATATATTATATATTTATATATTATATATTATATATTATATATTATATATTATATATTATATATTATATATTATATATTATATATTATATATTATATATTATATATTATATATTATATATTATATATTATATATTATATATTATATATTATATATTATATATTATATATTATATATTATATATTATATATTATATATTATATATTATATATTATATATTATATATTATATATTATATATTATATTATATATTATATATTATATATTATATATTATATATTATATATTATATATTATATATTATATATTATATATTATATATTATATATTATATATTATATATTATATATTATATATTATATATTATATATTATATATTATATATTATATATTATATATTATATATTATATATTATATATTATATATTATATATTATATTATTATATATTATATATTATATATTATATATTATATATTATATATTATATATTATATATTATATATTATATATTATATATTATATATTATATATTATATATTATATATTATATATTATATATTATATATTATATATTATATATTATATATATATATATTATATATTATATATTATATATTATATATTATATATTATATATTATATATTATATATTATATATTATATATTATATATTATATATTATATATTATATATTATATATTATATATTATATATTATATATTATATATTATATATTATATATTATATATTATATATTATATATTATATATTATATATTATATATTATATATTATATATTATATATTATATATTATATATTATATATTATATATTATATATTATATATTATATATTATATATTATATATTATATATTATATATTATATATTATATATTATATATTATATATTATATATTATATATTATATATTATATATTATATATTATATATTATATATTATATATTATATATTATATATTATATATTATATATTATATATTATATATTATATATTATATATTATATATTATATATTATATATTATATATTATATATTATATATTATATATTATATATTATATATTATATATTATATATTATATATTATATATTATATATATATATTATATATTATATATTATATATTATATATTATATATTATATATTATATATTATATATTATATATTATATATTATATATTATATATTATATATTATATATTATATATTATATATTATATATTATATATTATATATTATATATTATATATTATATATTATATATTATATATTATATATTATATATTATATATTATATATTATATATTATATATTATATATTATATATTATATATTATATATTATATATTATATATTATATATTATATATTATATATTATATATTATATATTATATATTATTATATTATATATTATATATTATATATTATATATTATATATTATATATTATATATTATATATTATATATTATATATTATATATTATATATTATATATTATATATTATATATTATATATTATATATTATATATTATATATTATATATTATATATTATATATTATATATTATATATTATATATTATATATTATATATTATATATTATATATTATATATTATATATTATATATTATATATTATATATTATATATTATATATTATATATTATATATTATATATTATATATTATATATTATATATTATATATTATATATTATATATTATATATTATATATTATATATTATATATTATATATTATATATTATATATTATATATTATATATTATATATTATATATTATATATTATATATTATATATTATATATTATATATTATATATTATATATTATATATTATATATTATATATTATATATTATATATTATATATTATATATTATATATTATATATTATATATTATATATTATATATTATATATTATATATTATATATTATATATTATATATTATATATTATATATTATATATTATATATTATATATTATATATTATATATTTATATTATATATTATATATTATATATTATATATTATATATTATATATTATATATTATATATTATATATTATATATTATATATTATATATTATATATTATATATTATATATTATATATTATATATTATATATTATATATTATATATTATATATTATATATTATATATTATATATTATATATTATATATTATATATTATATATTATATTATATATTATATATTATATATTATATATTATATATTATATATTATATATTATATATTATATATTATATATATATATTATATATTATTATTATATATTATATATTATATATTATATATTATATATTATATATTATATATTATATATTATATATTATATATTATATTATATATTATATATTATATATTATATATTATATATTATATTATATATTATATATTATATATTATATATTATATATTATATATTATATATTATATATTATATATTATATATTATATATTATATATTATATATTATATATTATATATTATATATTATATATTATATATTATATATTATATATTATATATTATATATTATATATTATATATTATATATATATATTATATATTATATATATATATTATATATTATATATTATATATTATATATTATATATTATATATTATATATTATATATTATATATTATATATTATATATTATATATTATATATTATATATTATATATTATATATTATATATTATATATTATATATTATATATTATATATTATATATTATATATTATATATTATATATTATATATTATATATTATATATTATATATTATATATTATATATTATATATTATATATTATATTATATATTATATATTATATATTATATATTATATATTATATATTATATATTATATATTATATATTATATATTATATATTATATATATATATATATATATTATATATTATATATTATATATTATATATTATATATTATATATTATATATTATATATTATATATTATATATTATATATATATATTATATATTATATATTATATATTATATATTATATATTATATATTATATATTATATATTATATATTATATATTATATATTATATATTATATATTATATATTATATATTATATATTATATATTATATATTATATATTATATATTATATATTATATATTATATATTATATATTATATATTATATATTATATATTATATATTATATATTATATATTATATATTATATATTATATATTATAATATTTATATATTATATATATATATTATATATTATATATTATATATTATATATTATATATTATATATTATATATTATATATTATATATTATATATTATATATTATATATTATATATTATATATTATATATTATATATTATATATTATATATTATATATTATATATTATATATTATATATTATATATTTATATATTATATATTATATATTATATATTATATATTATATATTATATATTATATATTATATATTATATATTATATATTATATATTATATATTATATATTATATATTATATATTATATATTATATATTATATATTATATATTATATATTATATATTATATATTATATATTATATATTATATATTATATATTATATATTATATATTATATATTATATATTATATATTATATATTATATATTATATATTATATATTATATATTATATATTATATATTATATATTATATATTATATATTATATATTATATATTATATATTATATATTATATATTATATATTATATATTATATATTATATATTATATATTATATATATTATATATTATATATTATATATTATATATTATATATTATATATTATATATTATATATTTATATATTATATATTATATATTATATATTATATATTATATATTATATATTATATATTATATATTATATATTATATATTATATATTATATATTATATATTATATATTATATATTATATATTATATATTATATATTATATATTATATATTATATATTATATATTATATATTATATATTATATATTATATATTATATATTATATATTATATATTATATATTATATATTATATATTATATATTATATATTATATATTATATATTATATATTATATATTATATATTATATATTATATATTATATATTATATATTATATATTATATATTATATATTATATATTATATATTATATATTATATATTATATATTATATATTATATATTATATATTATATATTATATATTATATATTATATATTATATATTATATATTATATATTATATATTATATATTATATATTATATATTATATATTATATATTATATATTATATATTATATATTATATATTATATATTATATATTATATATTATATATTATATATTATATATTATATATTATATATTATATATTATATATTATATATTATATATTATATATTATATATTATATATTATATATTATATATATTATATATTATATATTATATATTATATATTATATATTATATATTATATATTATATATTATATATTATATATTATATTATATATTATATATTATATATTATATATTATATATTATATATTATATATTATATATTATATATTATATATTATATATTATATATTATATATTATATATTATATATTATATATTATATATTATATATTATATATTATATATTATATATTATATATTATATATTATATATTATATATATATATTATATATTATATATTATATATTATATATTATATATTATATATTATATATTATATATTATATATTATATATTATATATTATATATTATATATTATATATTATATATTATATATTTATATTATATATTATATATTATATATTATATATTATATATATATATTATATATTATATATTATATATTATATATTATATATTATATATTATATATTATATATTATATATTATATATTATATATTATATATTATATATTATATATTATATATTATATATTATATATTATATATTATATATTATATATTATATATTATATATTATATATTATATATTTATATATTATATATTATATATTATATATTATATATTATATATTATATATTATATATTATATATTATATATTATATATTATATATTATATATTATATATTATATATTATATATTATATATTATATATTATATATTATATATTATATATTATATATTATATATTATATATATATATATATTATATATTATATATTATATATTATATATTATATATTATATATTATATATTATATATTATATATTATATATTATATATTATATATATTATATATTATATATTATATATTATATATTATATATTATATATTATATATTATATATTATATATTATATATTATATATTATATATTATATATTATATATTATATATTATATATTATATATTATATATTATATATTATATATTATATATTATTATTATATATTATATATTATATATTATATATTATATATTATATATTATATATTATATATTATATATTATATATTATATATTATATATTATATATTATATATTATATATTATATATTATATATTATATATTATATATTATATATTATATATTATATATTATATATTATATATTATATATATATTATATATTATATATTATATATTATATATTATATATTATTATTATATATTATATATTATATATTATATATTATATATTATATATTATATATTATATATTATATATTATATATTATATATTATATATTATATATTATATATTATATATTATATATTATATATTATATATTATATATTATATATTATATATATATTATATTTATATATTATATATTATATATTATATATTATATATTATATATTATATATTATATATTATATATTATATATTATATATTATATATTATATATTATATATTATATATTATATATTATATATTATATATTATATATTATATATTATATATTATATATTATATA